>OX326954.1:37500-90000 GCA_946800315.1 Misopates orontium | reverse complement strand
TGTGACAGCTTTTATAGGATATGTACTACCTTGGGGTCAGATGAGTTTTTGGGGAGCTACAGTAATTACAAGCTTAGCTAGCGCCATACCTGTAGTAGGAGATACCATAGTAACCTGGCTTTGGGGTGGGTTCTCCGTGGACAATGCCACCTTAAATCGTTTTTTTAGTCTTCATCATTTACTCCCCTTTATTTTAGTAGGCGCCAGTCTTCTTCATCTGGCCGCATTGCATCAATATGGATCAAATAATCCATTGGGTGTACATTCAGAGATGGATAAAATTTCTTTTTACCCTTATTTTTATGTAAAGGATCTAGTAGGTTGGGTAGCTTTTGCTATCTTTTTTTCCATTTGGATTTTTTATGCTCCTAATGTTTTGGGGCATCCCGACAATTATATACCTGCTAATCCGATGTCCACCCCGCCTCATATTGTGCCGGAATGGTATTTCCTACCGATCCATGCCATTCTTCGTAGTATACCTGACAAATCGGGAGGTGTAGCCGCAATAGCACCAGTTTTTATATGTCTGTTGGCTTTACCGTTTTTTAAAAATATGTATGTACGTAGTTCAAGTTTTCGCCCGATTCACCAAGGAATATTTTGGTTGCTTTTGGCGGATCGCTTACTACTAGGTTGGATCGGGTGTCAACCTGTGGAGGCACCATTTGTTACTATTGGACAAATTTCTCCTTTTCTTTTCTTTTTCTTTTTTGCCATAACGCCCATTCTGGGACGAGTTGGAAGAGGAATTCCTAATTCTTACACGGATAATGAAATTCAAAAAAGAAAATAGAAAATCAGTGTGAAAAATGAAAATTCTGACACCAATCATTTACGAGTGAGTATTACACCAAGAATTGACAAGCGGATGAGTTTTCTAGTTGGCTATGTTAATATAGCTTAGATAAGGAAAATCTACGAGAAGAAAACGAGCCATCCTCACCAATTGCAATTAAGTCATTCGAACCTACTTTCGGAAAATCATCAGCAATGGATAAGCCAGCAGCATTATCGCTCAAGCTCAAGGGAAAAAGCGGGCTTTCAAACCTCATACCAAGAGAAAGATTCCAAAGAAAGAGAACATTTTCTTTCTAACCAGCATACGCAAAGCAAAGAACGGAAAGGTGCTTTGTACCTCACTTCGCTAAGCAGCGATAATTGTACTGAAGCTCTCTTTCCAACGCCCGCCGATCTACTACTTCATTCTTAGTGTGCTGACCAGATACCCCACCAATAATGAGCTAAGGGCCATAGCAAGAGATATAGCGTTGCCTTCCGGCTGAGTGAGCTCATAAACTGGCGAATCAATTCATTTGAAAGAGAAAGTCGGGTCTAGCCTTCACTCCTAAAGGCTCTGGCACCACCTCAGAGCTTCACAAGAGCAATCACAATCGAAAGACTGATTCAACAATCGCTATTCTTTTTCACCGCTAACCGTGCCATGAACCGCGTTCAGAGTCGATTCTGTAACAGGAAAAGTGTTAACCGCTACTGCTCTACGCCTTACTAACAGCTATACCACACTAACTTCGTCTATTGCTCTTATAGGTTCTGCGGAATCGAAACTCCCTTTAGATAGAGAAGACTAAGAAAAAGAAGACTTTCTGTCGCTCGTCCCTTCTAGCCAAGTCAAGCTTTCCCGCAGTCAAGCCAGATGCGGAATTCATAGCAGCGCTTACTCCTGAAACCCCGAAAAGATCGGATTTGCGCTAATGCGGATTCGCGAAGAACAGATTCGATATCGCCGTCTTCTTCCTTCACACAAGGCCATGCGCATTGGTGCTGACAGCGAGTTAGTCTTAGCCACGTGCGTATCGTGTCTCCTTAAAATAGACACAGGGGTTATAGAGGTTTCCGCCTGGGGGCTACCTCGCTTAGGGTTTTCATGAGTCGACGTAGTTTGCATGGAAAGATTCCTTTTTTAGACAGCTTCTGACCCGCAGGTTGAATGAAGGCGCATTGATATAGATTTTCCACTGTCTAGTGCCGCTTTCTTCAGAGGAGTTTATGCCGGCGTGGATTGCGCCAAAGAGACTCTTTTGTTCGGATTCGATCTGGGTTCATAGCTTTTCACGGTAGCAGAGATGTAACTTGGACTGATGTTCTTCTATTTGTTGACCCATTAGGTATAAGTCTTCCAGGCAATCTTAATTCTTCTGAGCCAATAGGCGATCCATAACTTGTGGCGAAAGCATTCAGATAAGACTTCATCACAAGGCAAAGCCCCTGTTTTGGATCACTATTTTGCGAACTATGGGAGGAGCAGCATCACTACCGTTAGTTGAAGTTCCCGCAAGTATAGAGTCACGGTACTTATAGTTAGTGGAAGCTATTGACCACCGGTATTCGGTAGAGAGAGCAACTTTTTACATTACCCGTGGAAAAGCCTAAGAGAGAAAATGTGAGCTGCCCTAGTACTGTCGAAATTCTCATTACCTGTGGCTAGAAATGGATATGGATTAGTAGAATAAGGAAAAGAAAGGGGCCCTTAAAGAATAGATCCATATAGAGACGATCCTTCACAGCCTTTGTGGAAGATACTCCCTTTGTTTGATTGATGACTAATTGGCTTACTTAGCCCTCTCCTAGTTACTAGTGGACTGAGCCTGATTTTCTTTCGCGGGATACAATTCTAGTTTTAGTAGCAGACATAACATAAAGCGAACTGATGTTTTCTTAATTGATGAAAAAATGACTCTTTTTCAGAAGAAGGAAGAAAGATAAGGTGCTACTCTCCCGGTAGTCCCCTGACCCTGAAAGAAGAAGGGCGTCCAACTATGACTTGTATAGGTCGCCGGCACTGCGCCTAAAGTGAATTTACGTTTCCTAAATTAGATCTTGTGCTTTCTTGGGCCTAACTAAGAAAAGAGAACAAGAGCAAGAGATGAATGAGGCCTTACAAGTGAACTGCCTTACCTTAAGGAGACGTCGGACTTACCTTTGGGAACTTCCCATGAAGTAGTGCTTTCTTTGCTAAAGAGAATGTCAAACCTGCAAAGAATCCATTCGAGCAAACACTCTATTCTGAGCCCTTTTCATGTGCAGCTTATTCTTTCACAACTCATTCTCAAACAGCGTATTCTCCGACTAAACAACCGATTCTCTGATCGGGAAAGAAGTTGCTCTTTGAATGGGGTGGAGATCACCTTGAACCTTTCCCTTTGGCCAAGCTAGTAAACTATCTCATTCTAGCATCTAGCAAACAAGCATAGAACCGGGGCTTTGATTCGAATCCATGAAAGGAAGTCTGCGATCGCTTAATCCTTTAGATTGATTCTAGTGAAAGTACCAAGTTCTCTCAGTCGAGCCAGTAAACTCTCTTCTTCTTCTAACAAGCCCTAAACTACCTTATTTAATTGCTCTGGTTAGTTGCCAGGGTTTAGCTTCAGATGGATCTCACCCAACACAACAATGCCGGGACAAGTACGGCTGATTGTCTTGTGAGCCGGCTGAATAAGTGAATAAGTAGGCTCCTTGGGAGGATCTAGTCCCATTTAGCGTTATTGGTCAATCGAAGGGCTTGGCCATCATCTTTGCTGGGATCACCCTCTTTGTACCGGATTGAAAGGGAGAACTCAAAAAACCGAGTCAAGTAACTGGATTCCTCAGCAGGAGGAGGGGGAGGAAAACCCGACTCCATCTTCGGGAACAGCCCTAGCCGTATGATGCCGCCTTTTCATTTCAAGCCAGTTTCCGCAAAGAAAAGAAGACCTGATAAAAGGAATGCGGGGGCAGGCACAACAACCAAAGAAAGGTCACCACCAGTAGGAGGCTAGCTAGTCGGATTCGAGTAAGGAAGCTGCTCTTTGGGCTTAGGCATCTCAGTCGGCTGGACAGTCAAGCGGAACTACTTTGCCGGGGGAGGAAGATTTTCCAATCGGTTCATCGTCTACAACAAAATCAATATCAGATGAGCGACTCGAAAGATCAGATGGATAGACTAGCCGGCTTAGTTGGAAGGATTTACCTAGCTCAGGAAAATGAAGAGGACAAGTAGTTCCAACTAGGCCAGCAGTTCCTAATCCGGTTGATGCCGTAGGAAAACAATAAACAAGAGCTACAACCACTAGAAAAGAAGATGCTGCCTTTAGCTCAGCTTCGGCACTTTCGGCTAAGGCAAGTAAAGAATAAGAAAGCGGTAAGCCGGAGAGGAACTCCTACGCTTAATTTCCCCTCCTCGCTATGGAATCTAACCTCTAAGGAACGACGCCCTATTTTTGCCGCTTCCCTTTTTGCCTTAACAACATTCGTACTTTGATTTCCGATATTTATTAACTGCCCGAGAAGATCATCTGCAATGACATTTGAGGAAGCCAGGGGCAACTATTGGCTCTAAGCCTATGCACATGAATCAGGAGCTGTGGCACTTTCTCTCCTACTGAGGCGGCGTAAACGCGCTTGGGACTTCTTCCTTTCCTCTTGCTGTTGATTCCGACTTGATAGTGCCAATTGATGCAAGGAAGGCAATTCCGCCTATTTCTATATGCTATTCTAGCCTTTGCTTTTCAAGCTGTGCCTTGGTTGTTCAAGAAGGGGAGCTGCGAAGTTTCACTCACCTCTATCCTTGCCTTTTCCGGGAATGGCAAAAAGTCTGTTTTCAAGGGTAAGCAGGAAACCCCGTAGATCTGATCTTGAAAGAGGGGAAGGGAGATCGATCTCAATCTGTCGAATCCTGCCATCGATCGTCTAAAGGGTCGTTTCGGTCGAGTGTCCTCAATTCAATCGGTCTGGTAGCATTTCCCGTATCAGCTCTTCTGATCTGTATCAAGGCTTTATCCAATTCTTCTTCTATTCTATATGGCCGATTCTCTTTAGCAAGAAAGCGTGTTCAATGGGTCGTAGTATATTTGCTGGCCGGCAGCAAACTCTCACTGCCAGTTCCGTGCCTATAGTCATTCCTTTCTCTGGTAGCAATCCGGTCTCCAGTCGGTGGTAGTAAAGGAAGGAAGGCTAGCTGTCCTATCAGTGCGGACAAGCCAGTCTGCCCTTTCTTTATAGATAGTAGCCTCTCTCTGCCTTAGTAGCCCGTCTGTGGTACTAATTCCTCTCTCTGTCTCTGCTTTATGGTTGTTAGTTCAAGAATCAGCTGTGAATGCTACCGATACCGGAGCTGCTAAACTAAAGGAAGTGACATGACATAGTTAATAGGGGTATGCATAGTCAAAATTCAACTGACTTCCTTTGTATTCATCCCATCTGAGATCGAATGAGGGTAATTCTTTATAGATCAGATCTGCAGCGCTTACTGATTCAATCACAGCTGATACGCATTCAATTGCAAACAGAACACTGGTTAATTGAACAGTTAGCAAATCTGTACCCCTAGCGGCCTCTTCTCTAGCAGCTTCTTCTAGACCAGGCGATTCAATTGCAGCTACTTCGAAAAAACTGCCTATTATGGTTATGTAAAGGGACCGGCTTCCCAGAAAGGTTAATGTCCTAGGATTGGATTCATCCCCATATGGAACTGGGTGAGGGATTCCATGAAACCAGAGCAAGAACCTAAAAAGCGATAACAAGCTAAAAGGCGCATCTCTCTAAGCCAAGATCGTCTGCTCCTCAGCAATTGATCCAAAAAGTCCCACAGCTCCTTCTTAGGCGAGCGAAGTGACCTCCGTTGGAAGAAAGAAGCTAATAGAGTCATAGAAGATCCCGAAAGAGGCGAATTGCCAGAAAGTTTCTAAAATCCGATCCTTGCATCATCTGATCTCGATCGGGTTAACTCCTAAATTCAGGCAGTGAGCATCGAATAAGCCAATTGACACTATCGTCTGTTTACAGCAAATCAAGATTAGATGGACAAAGAGAGCTTGCCCTTATCGAGTAGGAAATAGGAATCGAATCGGACAAAGAGCTGTTAGCAGGGCTTGTTCACGAATGCCCTGTTATGTTAGAAGGAATCATTGGACAAAAGCGAAGTTGAGCCGCCAATGGGAGCAGAAAGGAGGTTCTATAACTGGATTGTTTAGCAAATACCATAGCACATAGTACTCGGAGCCCAGAGACCAAGACTCAATTCATAAAAGAAAAAACTTACCCATCCGAACAGCACATATCCCTTTGGAGGTCTGACTAGTGAGCCAGGCAGGAACAAAGCGACGAAAGTCTCTGCAATTGTACTAACGATAGTTCAACATCTCCAAACGGGCAAACTTATGGATTGTGAGCTTTCTCACCATTTCGACATCTCTTTACCATTTCATCGCCGCAATCAGACAAAAGGAGACCCGGTCCAACGCATAAGACTACTACATGGACCATATTTCAATGGTACAAGACCTTTTCCCGAACCTCGTGCGATTCAATCTATCTGCTTTAGATCATAAAAAAGCGTATATAACTAGTTAATAAAATGAACCAGCACTAGTCATCCCATTCTTTTTTGGTTTAAACCCCTACCCTATTGTTGTTTGTTACAGGTGTCCTTGAGTGGAATTCAGGGAATCTGAAAGTAGGGACAGTAAACGCCTTTCTACTAGAAGGAAAGCTGGCGTCCAGAGGCACTACTAGGAATAGGGACAAGGAATGACTCCACTTTTTGAATATTATTACCGCCAGGGAGGGTTCTGGATCTAATAAGCTGGTCTCCTTTGAAAGCGGGGTTGCCTAAGAAAGCGCCTTTTCCTACTACTACTAGTAGAATGCCGGTTTTCGTCACCTTTATTTGAGTTGATGAGGTGATCTGATCTCGCCTCTAGGCAGGTCGAAGAGAAGGTTGTTATCACAGTCCTACCGCCGAATACAACAATTAGACTGCTCTGTTAGGAAGTGCTTTCTCCTAGACATTCCCGGGTCGGTCCTTTCGCCTGGCCACCACCCACATTCCCCTTTGTTCTTCTTATGGTCCGTAAAGAAAGCTAGAACGTAGAGTGGAAGGAAGGAAAGTGACTTAGTTTAGGTGCATAGCAAGGTAGCCCTATATGCTAGATCTCCTAGCAATGGGAGGAATGCTTGCTGTCAGCAGTTAAGGGACAAAGTAAAGGGTCGAGCTTCTTTTGGTACCTCTCGTCGAACTGGATCTACTAACTGGAAACTGCCTTCCCTACTCCAAGAGTTCGCTTTGAGCTCATTGATATCCTCACTCTGAAAGAAGTAGTATCCAATTCTCTTTCTAAAAAAATTTCCTATAGTTAGGTTGAAAGTATGTCTTACCTTCATTCTATTACGCCAAAGCCGGTTAATGAACATCTGGTCTTCGCCTCGCCTGCTATCCCTGCCCGAACGGAACGAAGAGGTCCTGCCCATCTCTGAAGATCAACTTGACTAGATGGATGTGCTCATTTTGAACTCTAGGGCAGCTATGAATCAAGATCAAGACTTTCCTCGGGCATTCATGTGTATGGTGAATCACTATCTACCTAGGATTCTGCTTTTGACAGAGACTGGACTTAGTGCTGATCGCGCGGATGCTATCTCTGAAGACTTGCCTTTCAACGACTAGACTGAGACGACTATTCCTTTTCCGGCTATGAATTCCTCCAATGTTGAGAGCCCCGATTCAGCAAACCATGGATAAGGGAAGGAAAGGGATCAGATTAGGCAGTTCCAAGAGAAGAAATCAACCGATCGACCGCTTTTAGACCGGAGTAGGGAATAGGTCACATCGCTAGCCGGCGAAGACTAGATGTCAGAAGATTCGAATAAGAAATAATAAGTCACCACGCTTAGGGAAAGGAGTTCTTCCGCCCCGGTTAGGCCAGCCAGGAGCTAAGCCCCAAGGGAAAGGTCAGCTGAACGAAGCCAGCTAAGGAATAAGAGCTGGGGAAGAGCAGGAGAGCAAAATGGCCCCGGAAAAAGTAACGTAAGGCGGTTGTTGATGCTCTTGGAATTCCTAATCTAGATCAAGGGAGTCTGACAACTTCCTACGAAGGAAGCACACACCCGAAAGGGCCATCTATCGAAACAGGCTATAGCCTATCTATCTCAGCCCGTCCTGATGAAAGATAAGAAGAGAGAGACGAGATCTACTCCAATTGAATTTCGGTAGGCAGATGCACACTTCAATCTCCCGCCTGGAAATCTGGACACAAGTCAAGAACGACCGCCCTGAAGACTCCCACCGCAACGGAATATGCGAACTGTTGGGGAGCAGTTGGAAGCAGATAAAACCGAAAATTTCGTGAATCAAACGCTACGCCCCTTGGCGCCCTTGCTAGTTTCAAGTTCTCCCAATTGAAAGTCGTACCCAAAAGGAAGGCAGGAGCGGTATAAAAGGAGAACGCCCGAACAATTTCATCCACTTTAAGCCTATAGTTGGATCGAGAGCTTACTTCTTTATCTAATCCCCCGTCTCATTGCTAGTATGCTCCTTCATCTATAAAGCGCAGTCTTCTTTGTTTACTCAGGCTTGGAAATCCCTCTCAAAGCCTTCGACGTACCACAGCCTCTTCTCAAGCAGCTTCTTCTACTGCTTCAGGCCATCTTGTTCAGTCTCCAGGCACTGACGCTTACTTGCGGTCGCATGTTCATTAACTTCCCTCAAAGTAAGCCATGCCTTTCTTGGGTCTGTAATGCCCCCATAATCTATATGGGGGCGCATCTTATCAGCTACAGACACTGTGATCGAATGCCACTAGACAGAATTTCTCAATAGTTGAAAACCATTTCAAGTACCATCGATCCAGAATTACTCAACGAACTTGCATCAAAAGGGGGCTCAATGGTAGAAAGAAAGATGGAACCAGAAACTTCCTTGTCTTATTTTATTAGTAGCCATCATGATTGGGACTATAGTACTAATTTTGCGAAAGACTGAAGAGGGCTTCGAGTGATGGGATAAGAGACAGAAGAGAGGAAGGAAAATCTTACCTATGACTGTGGAGCTTTAAAACTTGAGTTTTCAGTACAAGTGTATGCTTCCATAGGGTTTCTTTTTTCGTTTTCACAGGCAGTGTTTGGTGTTCTTTGTGTTTCCTTCCAATGTGGGCTTGCTGCGGCTCAGCGCTCAATCTGTCTTTCTGCGCTCATTGGGTGCAGCTGAGCGCCTGTATCTGTCTGTCTTTCATTTCCTAAACGGTTTTTCTCCTGATGACGGTCGATGTGGATCCCGTCCTTCAATTGTCTTCCCCCTAATGTGAGCCTAATGGTGGTTTTCTGTGTCTGGGAGTTTCGCACTCCTGTTTCAGACGGCAGGATTATTAAACGTCGCTGGCGTTTTCTTCTTTCACGAGGTGCTTCGCTTTCTTTACATAAGCACGCACGAGTGTATGGTTCAGCTCTCTGCTTGAAAGGATAGGCTCTCCCTCTGCTCTGTAACTGAGGTCTGGGCTTCTGTTGTGGTCTGCCCCTCCCTCGGTCTTCATCTAGTAGGTAACAAGAGTCTCGTAGGGTCTATGAGTGAACGAAGTGCTTCCCGGAAGGCAATGAAAGGTACATAAAGTCAAGCTTTCGTCCCCTAACCTACGGCAAAATAAGGACGCCCTCTCTCTACCTTAAGACCTGCTCAACAGCGTTGATGGTCTTCTATGGCGAGACTTTTGATCCAAAAGTTCGATAGAAAAGTTCCCATTTCTCTTTCCCGGACGGGACTACCGAAGTGTATACCTCTATTTTCTCGTAAGATGATTGAGAGACACGACTGCAAGGCGGATCGCCTTGTTCCATTCTACCTGTCTGCGTTTTCTCTCGCGAAGTTGGTTCTATTGGTCCGGACCGATACCCGCGAGTAGAGATTGACGAACTTCTTTTCTTCTCCTTCCCTTCGATTCGAACGAGGACATTGGTAGGCTCTCTCTGCATTGGACCAATGCTATTTCCATTGGACGGATTACCCTCTTTATCATCATCTATTCGTTTGCCTATCACATATGCATCCGAATCTGCAGCTACCTCTCTTTGATCTGATTCTGCCACATATGCGTAGTGGGTTACTGAACTGTTAGTGGCCATCATCCTCTTCTTTGCGTCCTCATATACTAGTCGCTATCCCTTTCGTTCGTCCATAGGGCTCGGGCCCTTCCTGGCAGTTTGCTTCTTTCATTTTCCCGGGGAAATATAAAAGTCGGTGTCTACTTGTCTACACTTTCCAGTTCAATCTGACCGAACCCTATGCTATGGGTCTTTCGCTGATGACCTCTCTTTCGATTCGGAAGAAGGGAAGGGCTGATAGTCCGAGTTAGCTTTGACCTGCTTTCCCGATAGGTTTTCGGGCTTTCCGTTCGGGATAGGATGATTGTTCCACCTATTATAGGTGTTGACGAACCGGTGGCTGTGCTTGCTGGGTTCGGGTAGAAGACAATATATGACTATTGCTTACAGGTCCGCAGGATCAACTTGAAGGGAAAAGAGTGGATGGAGCAAGTGAGAGAACAGTACCGATTTGATCCTTCCCGTCTATTGCCTCCCCGTATAGATGAGGACTAGTTACAGGATTGTTGATTGTCAGACTACGTTAGGCTTTTGGAGAACTGTCTGCTCTACGCTTGATTAGACATTCATTTCCGGCGGACATTCCACCTGCTGCTTTTCCCTCCGGTCCATCTAGCCGGGCAGGCCCTTTAGAGATATGGGCGAGCAACGGAACATTAGACAGATGGGGGTCCTGTTCACCCCACCCCAGATGGCCCTACCCGGGCGGGCATGTTGGACTGGACCTCTGAGTGGGTCGCAAATTCGGGTGAATGTTTTCTTCGACGAAATGTGTTAGGCCCAGCCGATAAGGCAGCGAGCCAAATGTTTCGCATTGGCGACTAGGGCGTCGGCATGTTGCTTGGTTGTATCCCTTTTCGAAAGTGCTTGTCCTTTAGGTTTGTTTTTTGTACCCGCATTTGAGTTGAGGCGCTTTTAAGCCCTTCTCCTCAAAGAGCACTAGTTGCCTTTCAAAGCCCTTATTCTGTGCATCTTTCGTTGAGAAGGAATTTCTTTGAATTGGAAGAGACAACAACGGATATTCCCCTAACTGCGCATTCTTCCTTGCAGCTTGCCCTAGTGGAAATGGAAATGGGCAATCAGTCCCTTGCTGATTGAAAGCCTATAATGCCAATTGAAATGGTGACACTTTCAGGAAAGGCCGTCTTTTTGGCATCAATCATCAAAAGGGATTCTGTAACAGCTGCTTCTGATTCTATTCCTGAAAAGAGCGCTAATGCCGCTCTTCTGCATATTGGCTAAGTGCAAAATTCCCTGCTTACATGCTTGAAAAATGTCTCTCTTAACTGGCCCAAGGTGCCGAGCGTTCATAGGAAAGGTTGTCAAAGACAGTCAGAAATAGCAGCAGGTGTCAAGGCAGGCTACTAGAGAGGCATATTCTATGCCATTTCCCTATTTGAGATAGAAGAGCATGAATATACAAAGTAAGCAATAAAGACGCTAGCCCCTTCCGCCTTTCCTGCTTGCCTTTGTTAATGCCTTGCGACTTGCCTTCCTTCCCTAGTTAAGATAGACCCACGCACATGAGGATAACTTCCTTGCTAGCACATTCATCTCTATAAGGGCTTAGTGCTCCTCCAATAAATTACCTTGCTTTATGGCGCGGCATCCCCCCTGGGTTACTGTTGGAGAATCTGCTGCGCATTCATAGGTTGTTCTCAGATGTGGCACTTTCGGACTAGAAGAGGCTGTAGATGGACCATCATCCGATGTGGGACTTATGCCTTTTCGATTGGATCTATGAGACTCGGATGCTATCGAAAATGAGGATGGCATCGAAACTCTTCCTTTTATATAAAGAATTCTCATTGTACAGCTTTCAAAGGCTAGAAGGGATAAATTTCAATGGCCAGAGACCCCAGAAACTCGTCCTTTTAATGCCCACAGATGTGCCTTCTCGAGCCCTTTTGGGGATCAGATTCGATGTCAAAGAAATGGATGCTTTCCGCTTGAAGGCAAGTGAAGATGTGGCATCAGAGTCCTCCTTCCTATTAGAAATAGCAGGAGATTCGTTCACAAGAGAAGAGCCTAGGGCATTGGGACTGCTCCTAATTCCAATTGAAAGCATGACATTTGACTTCCGTTGTCCATTTGCTTCTTGAAAAGAGCCGATATGCCGCTAATCCAAGTCCCACAAAGGAATCGCTTTCACAGTAGAAAGGCAGCCCTCCTTCCCTTAGCCCGAAAAGAATATTGCCTGTTCTTCTTATCCCATTGGCTTGGCCTGCATTCAATAGCAGCTGATTCATGCCATCAATCCTCCTTTGCTTTTGCTACTGATGGCATTCTATTAGAAATGGAATATTGATATTGCCTATATGTACTTTCTTTTTTCTTCTTTTTTGTCGGATTCTCTAGGGGATAAAGAAAGAGTATATGCCCCAGACTCGCGATTCGGGGATTTCCGCCAAAAAGATCGGATGGTTCCTGCTTGTTGGATAAGGAAGGTGCCGAGTCTTGCCTATTTAAGGAATATGGAGGAGGTATGTGTCCTCTCGGTCAATAACAGCTTCTTATGTGGCATTTGTCCATCAATCCCATTCTATGTCTATGCCATCTTATTTACTATGGATTCAACCTCTCGGTCTTCTCCTTGTCCTTCCGGGATTAGCCAAACGAGGTCCAGCTTAGTAGCTGCTGCTCTCATTTCTGCTATCATTCCTGCTTTAGACTAAGGCATTCCTTCGTTCATTCGCCAGGCCAATCAATCTTATGAAAGAGCCCTGCCTCTGGTTTGCCCACTGCATATATTGCATATATTCATTCTTGCGCATTGTCTTCTCTCGGCGGAAAAGGGGCTTCTATAGAGGTCAGAGTCCCCACAGCGGCTTACCCAAATCTTAATAAGCAAATCGGCTCTTCATGTTCACAAATGGAGGAATCTAAACCTTTCCTTTTCTATTTCGAATGTCAAACCTGAAAGCAGCGGGGGCAAGCCTAAACCTTCTAATAGGGAAAGTGCTAAGGTTAATGCCCCATCTAGCGAGATAAAAGGACTTAGAGTCTTTATCCCATGGTCTTTAATCGGCTTCACTCGTTGATTGCCACAGAGAAACTTGTACTATGCATATGGATCACCGGATGACATAGAGACGTGGAAGATCTTCCGAATCCGTCACAACAGGAGTGGTTAAGCCTCAGTCCAGAGATCTTTTCAGATGCCTGCCAATCATTCCAGTGTCGACCTGGCATCGTGAGCAGAAGTCGATAGAGGAAGGAGGCCGCCGAGACCAATTCCTTCCCCCCGTACGACCTATCTCCGTTCTATTCAATAGACTATTTGCTAAAGTTCAAAGGCCAGTTTGAAGAAGGTCCAATGTCCAGCGAAGTAAGTCAAATTCCCGTTCCAAAGCTTTCTAGAGGTGACTATAAGGAAGTCAAAATGAATAGGAAACCCCGATCCTTCTTCGGCGAGACTGTCCCTGTAGCTAAGTAAAGCCAGTAGTTCGCGTTCTAGTTCTCTTTTTGTAGACCGGATGGGACCTAACAAACTCTCTACGTTCGTATCTGCAGCTAACAAGTCAGAAGTTTCCCCTGAGTCCGAGTTAGCTCTTATAGTTCTAGTTCAGGACAGGACAGTCTGGGATGCTCTAATGGATTTAGCTCATATGGGAAATGCACTTTGGTTCTGTCTTGGAGATTGAAAGAAGATAGCATCCATTTTGGAGAAGGCAGTGAAGCCTATTGGTTTTGGGAAATAAAAAATCGCTTTCTTTCTATATCTATACTCCCAAAGATGGGGCATGAGGTAAGCTAAGCAAGCCTGGATCTCACCAGGGGTGTAAAAAGGTCAAAGATCGAGGCTTTTCGGAAGAAGGGTCTGAAATAATATATATATACGCCCTCAGTACCCTAGTTGGCCAACTTGGCTTTCATCAGCCCTTACGATAACGCGCCTTCTTCAATTTCCTTTAAGTTGAATTTCCTCTCTCTTCTTCCTATCACCCGCAGACTGCCCATCCGTCGGTGGTGGTCAATCACTTCCAGAAAAGAACTCTAAGGAAAGATAAGGGAAAGACATCTACAACTATATACATATAGATCTACCGGTAAAGAGAAGGGAAATCACTTAAAGGAAATATCCGGTCAATCTACCGAAACAGAGAAAGATAGGGGCGAAGGGCATCGGAGCAGGTGGAAAAGCCTGCATCCCTATTCCCTCGCTCTACGACTACAACTGAAGGAATGAAGACTTAGACTAAAGCAAAGGGGCCCGCTTACCCACTCCCCTTTTCTCCCATTTCTGGGAGCCTCGCCTGATAGATCAATCAGACTACAACCGATAGTGGATCGCCTTTTGCTTAAATAAGCAAGATAAGGTAGATCTTAAAATAGCTAGTATACGAAAGTAGTCACTTCCGTCGTTCAGGAAGAAAGACTTCGTCGAATTCTTTTGAATCCTGGCCCGGTTTTTCCCCACTAACTAATTAGCTTACGACCACTGAACAAACTTGGTTGACGAACATAGTTTATGCGCCGCTAATGTAGCGGCTTGTCGAGCATTTGACAAACTCACACCATCCATTTCAAATAGGATTTGTCCCGTGGACACACGAGCAATCCAACCCGTAGGATTTCCTTTTCCTCTTCCCATTCTGACTTCTGTAGGTTTTCCGGTAATAGGGATATCCGCGAGAACTCTTACCCATATCTTACCATTTCTTCGGAATTGTCCGCTCATAGCACGATGGAAGTGTCCGATTATAGCCCGACGCGCTGCTTCAATGGCTCGATATGAAAGACGACCTGCTCTACAACTTTTAGTGCCATATCTTCCAAAACCAAGTTGTGTACCGTCCGGTTTGTAACCCCTACTACATCTGCCTTTACGATATTTACTATATTTCGTACGTTTTGGATATAGCACGCCCCTTTCTTTTTTGACTATATGAAATCCACACTTTGACACCTAAGATTCCGTAACGAGTAGATACTTCCGCAGGAGCATAATCGATTTTCTGGTTAAATACATTACGAGATGTTTTTCCATACTTTCCGCATTCAGTTCTAGCTATTTCTGCACCTTCTGATCGACCTGAACAACATATACGGATCCCCGTAACTCCCTTTTTCATTACTAATGGAATCTTCTTCACTATTTGACTAAAAATGGAACGAAATGATCTTCTTTTGGTCCTCAGTTGAAAAGAGATGTCTTGAGCAATCGGAGAAGCACTTTGATAAACAGATTTGATCTTGACCGATTCAATTAAGGTATTAGTGTTTGTTCTATTAGACAACAAAGATCGCATTTTTTTCACTTCGTTCAAATAAGAGTTGTACCCGTACGGAATTCTTCTGTTTCTCAGTATGATCTCTATCATCATCTCTATTCCCTTTATCAATTCTCCTATCCTACCTAGGTCTATGAATTTCTCTATCAATTCCATTACCTTATCCTTAGCCATGAGTTTCCAACATTTTCTTCTTAATTGACCTAGGAGTTTTTCCCGGGCATTTTCAAAAAAAAGGTTATTATACACCCCAACCCCATCCCTTGAAAAAAAAAAGGTAGCACCGAAGAAAGGAAAGAGCGAGATGGTGGTTTTTGTTGTTCCCGCGAAGCGAAGATCATTCGCTTGGCGAATGAAGTAGGTCAACCTCTTTTTGGCTTCGGCCAAACACTTTTTCTCGCTGGTCGAGCTTTCTACAAAAAAAGCGATGCGAGAACGTATTCTCTTATCTAAGCTTCTTTCCTGTGCATTAGCTCCCCCCATCGTAGATGGTTCAGCCACGCCCGGTGCCACGAAATGATTGAGAACTACGACGGGATCGAAATGCATTTTGTTCTTTGTATTCAATAAGTATTGCATGACCGAATAATTCAAGGAAGAGCGCACTGCGGGGAGGGTCCTTTGTTGTAGATGACTCGTCGGGCCGTCGGAGCGGGACTTCTTTTGGAAAAAGAACTTAAATAACTTCGTTTTTCTGAAGGAGTGGAAGGCTAGGCCATTTACAACCCCGGCGTATTTCGGATGCTTGAAGGCCCCGCTGACCCGAAGTGATTTAGAAAGATTCTTCTTTATCGATGGTGATCGGTCATGGTATCCATAGCCTTGCTTCTTTTTCGGCCAAATCCGGATTTCGTTTTGCTTCTCCCGATCGTCGAGCCTGATCGACTCGACTCTTTTCCCCGACCCCCGGCCTCTCACTTCGTTTCGTTCTTCTTCTGTACCGTCGCTTGAATGAAGACACCCGATCGCCCCGACTTTCCCAAATTCCCACCACCGGCCCTTCGCCTTTCCGGGTCTGGATTTTTTTAGTCGTTTTAGTCGTCGTGGTCGACGGGGAAGAAAGAAATGAATGAATGTTCTTTTGGGAAAATGTAGAATAATACACCTACCGAGGCGAAAGCCAAAGGTGAGTCTCGTAGGTGGACGTATCGAACCGAAATAAGATCTCAGATTGAGATCTTGATACACTGATTTCCCATAATAATAAATAGAGTCAATGGTGACTCCGCCGTGGGAAGAGCCGCTTCCTTCTTGCTTGATAGGGGGGGCTTCTATTCACCAACGCAGACTAAAAGTGCTCTCCGAACCGTGCTGGATAGTGACCCATCACACGGCTCTCAAACCCAACCTGTGGTGGATCCCGGGAGACAAAGTCAAAGCGCTTGATCCTTTGCCCCATACTTTGAGATGCTCCTCCCCGTCGATCAAGGATTTTGATTCTCGTGATAGGCTTAGCTTTAAGCCGATATCGTTCGGTTCGGATAAGTCAAGTCCCTTCGGTCGGTTCGCTCAGGTGGTCTTCCCTTATCTTCCCTAACGTTCAGAGTTGTTCTGGTTTGCGATGAGAAAGGAGCACCGGCCGAGCGCCATGAATGAATAAGAAATTGACAGCAGAGGGAATCAATGATTCTTATTCGACCGAGTTATAGCTAGCAAGATGTCGATTACACACCGGAGGTTGGTAAGAACTGAGGGACAATGCCCCCTAACCTAAGTGGGCCTACCAGCGAAGCAACTGGTACTTGATCGGGCGGGGGGTTTCGTGCAACGCCCTCGCAGCAAGAAGAGGCAGTTGTCATTTGAAAGGAAAAGCCCTTTCTATCTTATTAGAAAAGCCTAAACGTCCTTTATTGAAAACTAAAGCCGCTAACGCGCCTTTACTAAGAAACTAATCTAAATAGTTGCTCTTCTTTCTCAAAGTCAACTTTCTCACTTCTTGCTTTAGTTTGATTGCAACTAGCGCGCTTGACTAATCTAATAGAAAGTAAAGGCTCCTCTCCTCTTTTACGAATCTACAACTCTCTTTACTGAGAGAGACTCCACCCATATCCCTACTAGTGGTTATTCTTTATTTTCCATTCTATCATTTGTTTGAAAGCTTAAACTAGGCTCCCCTTTAGATAGGTTTTTGGTTTTTATCAAGATAGGTCAAGGGCGCGTCGGAACGGTCGGTAGCTGCTTAGTCTCATCCGACTTAAATAAAAGTTTCCTTGTACTGCTTTTTTTTCTTTGAAAAAAAAAAGAAAGAAGGGGGTCGATTTAGGCTCCTTCCCTTCTACTGCATAGCAGCGCTAGCAGGTACTACGAGCCTTCTGCCCCACGCATCTAACCAGCTCGCGTGGTTCACCGGTTCCACCGAAAACTCTCATTTGTTGAAGCGGAGCATAGTGCGCTTTAGGCGCCGAGCGAGAAATGTCTCTTCTTTCGTTTCAGGTTATTCACTGATCTGAAACTTAGCACTTCTTTTCTTATTGATTCCAAGGGCGGCGGCATTCTTGAATGAAGTCTATCCGAACCGAATTAGCACTTCTCAGATCAGGCTAGGCCTCTCCAGCTGAGCTGGGCGCCGGGGCCCTGGATGCGCTAGCGATTGGCACATAGGGGAGTGGTTGCCCGGGTGGATAGGCCTGGTATCCAGCACCTCGCGTTCATGATATCTACATTCAACTGTGCCCCGGAGACACGGTCGAAGCACGCCCGCCCAGTGTGCTTCTTTCACGACATGCTCTAGTCCTGGATGTCTTTCAGTGGTCTTCTAGCCTTAGAATCGAAGAAGTCGTGTCCGCCCCGGACATCCGCAACGTCCTCCCACGCCTTTTTCTATTTAAAATCTGGGACAAACTGAAGGAAAAGACTGACCCATTCGGTGACTTTCGCGGTCGCCCTCACTGAACCAACTTGACTCTGAACTACGATTCAGATCAAGTCTTACCGAAATCGGATTTCCTTTTCGTGCCATATGTACTTAGACTTTCTTTTTTTCCCCTTTTTTCTTCCCGGTCCAATATTTGTGCTCGAAGGTCTTCGTTTCCGTCTATCTGATCTCCTCTGCTCTTACTGAACCTACCCACAAAAAGAAAGAAGAGAAATTTGGCCATGTTTCCCGAGAGAGGCCGCCTTCTCTCAGGCCAGCAGCCTTCTACTTCTAGTCGACTGCTTTATGACGGGCTTCCCTGTTTCCTGGGCTCTGCTCGCTTCGTCTACGCTCCGACCCTAATAATTGAAAAACGATATTTCCTTGCCCTGCATTAAGATTTCAAACTTTTCGTCAAAAAAGGCAATCAATCAGAATCAAGAAAAAAAAAAGGAAATAGTGATTCAAGATCTAGATGGATCCCTATCTTTCTCTCTATCCACGAAGATACCTATCTATATGGAGAGAGATCTATCTATGAATCGATCTAAACTATCCTCTATCCGGATAGATATGTCCCTTATGAGCGACTACGCCGATCTTTATATGTTTTGGCCACGTTCGTTTCCGCTCCGAAGAAGAAGGTTTGGATCTTTCAATCTTATGTCGTGAGGGATGTGACCTATGTTAGGTCCATAAGATACCACAGCTTTTGGTGTTCTATGATTCACCTCCGAATAATGAGTAGGTAGTTCGATTCTTTTGATTTTTCTCTTCTGAGTAAACGGATGGGGGGATGCGGAGCAATAGGTCGAATTACTATATAAAGAAGAGTTGTAAACTATAGGATTTATTGTTTGAGTAGGAATATTTCGGTTTTTCTCGTTCCTTCTCTTCGATAAGAATAGGGATTTGAAATGATACAAATTCCTCTTCATTCTGTTGTGCTCATCGAAATAACTGCCTAAGCATACTTTTTTGGATCCAAACTTCTTTGTGTCTTCTTCTTGCATAGAAGAACGCAACTGTTGCAAAAACTTGGATTTGAGTAGTAGGCGGCATTCCTTCTTAGTTTTGAGTTTTCGGAACCATTCTGTTTTGGTTCTTCTCCACATTCTTACCGGGCGATCCATAAATTTGCCTATGATTTTTTCAACTGATATTTCGATATAGAAGGATCTCCTTATTTCTTCACCGCGGGTTCTCGCATCATTTTCTTGAAAAGATATTATATCACCGTGGGACACTTTAAAATGAATAATGTTTACCATTCTATTATTCACACAAACCCTTCGATGACTTATCGGCTGCCTTGCTTGAGGAATAGTTTCACGAAAATGGAGACGAACCGGAATAACGTCCGATCTTGTTTCTGGATTGAGTAGAAAAGGGATATATGATCGTTTTTTTCTTCTGTGCATCTCTGTGATGGGTAAATCTCCATGAAAAAGGGACAACTTTCGTGTAGTTTGTGATTGGATGTAACTGTTAAGATTTTTTCTCGAATAAATCTTTCTCTTAATAGATCTCTTCTTGTTTCTCAATCTTTGGAGAATGCGGCGTTGTATTATTGTAAGTTCTCTGTTCCAAACATTTCCTGAAAGTAGACGACAAGTTTGAAATCTTAATGCAGGCAAGGCATATCTCGTTGAATCAGTCTTTTTCGCCACATCGCGTATAACGGGAATCGAACCCCCTCTGCTGCTGTCGGGCGGATGGAGAATGCAATACTTCGACCCAGCAACTTCTTAGGAGTAGGTTTTAGCTTGCCCCTTTCTTCTTATTAGTAAGATTTGGAACCCTATTCCAAATAATAAGGTAAGCTTCCAAAGCTCCTTTCTTCAGCTGGTGCGCAGGAGCGCACTTTCGTTTTCCCCTTACTAGTAAAGGGGGTTTTATGAGTAGAGATCTCCCGCCAGCCGTCTTCTCTTCCTATCACTTCACTTCGTTCGAGAAATCTGATCTCACCGGGCCGGGCGAAGGGGAAAGAAGGTATGGGTGGTCCGGGAGAGGGCTCGTAGCCCCCCGCTCTCTCTTCCCCACGCCTATTTGTTTCCCCAGCCTCGGAGAGATGCAGAACTCTTTTTTTTTTTTGAATGAATAGATAGAGCCATGATACATTCCGGAATATTGTAAAAATAGACTCTTTTCGTCCCCTTTTCGATGTCTGCCTGAGGACCTCTGTCAATGTTTTGGAATGTGGATGCTCGCCTTTTGTAACAAGTAGACCCACGATACGGACTAATAGATGTTCCTAATCTTACCCGTAAGTAAGATCTATTCATAGTTGGTCAGTCCCCTACGGCACGTCTTCTCGCTTTTCATGAATGTGTCTCCACCTCCGCTTATGTGAGTTTGACCCGCCTTTGACTCTGCTTGCTTCTGACTCCCTATGAGCTGTTTTACAACCTGACTTTTCAGAGGGTCGGCGGGACATGGGAACCTCAGCTCATGCATCGGTTTACCGAAATCACCTCAGCTCTCCCACTCCTTTCTATTCAAAAGGCGAGCAGCCGGCCCTAAGAGGGCTCTTCTTTCTATATTACATAAGCCCTAAACTAGGTAGCCCCGAAAGCCGAACTCAGCAACTTGTTAGGAGTGGGGTTTGGCTTGCCCCTTTCTATCTTATTAGTTAAGCGCGCTAGCTGCAATTAATTGTTGAGTGAGCTTTCCCTCTTCAACAAGCCGGTGGTGATCTCACTTTCGAAAGAGAGTCTCGATGCGGCGGTGTACACATAGCTCTATCGCATGTAGCCGATTTCGAAAACAACTATAGAAAGTGTGCAGTGAGGCATCTTTCTCACTATACAATGACCGAAGGACCAACGACGATCCTATCCTAAAAGAGAAGGAGGAGTAGGAGGAGTCAGTTTTCTTTGAAGATCGAGGAATAAATAGGACAATTATGCCATTCGGAAGAAGTATTCTACAGAAGAAAAGCCTGTTACGAGTAAGGGGAGAAGAAAGATCTACAGAGATTCTTATCTCATTCCATTCCAGTGGCTCAACCAGTAACCAATGGCGAAAACTCAAAAATCTATGGTTTCCCGGTAGAACCCTATTTCGCCCAAGTTGTTTCGGAACCGGAAAAAAGAAGCGGTTTTTCGCACAGCTTGCTCATAGTGCAGGTCCCACTTGTATATTGTATTTGGGCGAAGAAGCATCAGACAGGTTGGAGTTCTTACCTTCTTGGGACTCCATGGACCAAGATCTTCTTTTATTATATGGTCAATACCGATCTACTTTAGTAGATCATATGGATGTAGAAAAAGCTTCACATTTTGATGAATTGGAAACATCTCTTTTCCATTTCTATTTACCCAGTTCATATCTTTCTTTCGTGTGTTCCCGGGAGGAATTCGATCTCTTCAATCTCGGAATACCACCTAAATAACTGCGGCCAGAGAGTCAAATAGGTCGGGAAGAAAGAGTCTGAGGTCGGGTTGGACGACATACATCTTGGTTGGTCCCACCATCACTAGAGATTGGACATATATATAATCTTTCTTCTAAAAGATTCTTCTATATATTTTCGAATATTTGCATTTGAAAATAGCTGCAAGACCAAAACAGGGTGAAAAAAACCGAAAGCCCTTCTTTTTTTTTTGAAGTTCCTCCCAGATACATGGCTTACATACCCGGCTCAACATTCTTGGAAAACAATCGAATCGAGGGTCCGGAGGAGAATTGGCCATTCAATCTTGTGAACTAATCGAGACCGAAATTGGAAAAAGAGATACGAACGGAGAGGAATAACCAATCGATGAAAGAACATGAAACCATTCTGTTTCAATAGAGGTACGAGAAAGGGTTGGGGGCAATGAAGTAGGTGAAGTGGTTGGATTTTGCGAGCTGTTCCAACCACTGCTGGATGTGATTCCAAGAGCCGAACGAGAATGAATACCACACAGAAGAGTCAAGACCAGGCTCCCTAATAGAATGTTTAACCGATCCATTCCGGATCGACCGAATTGGTACGGAAGTTGTAACATGGGAAAACCACGGAAAACACGACTTATTTGAATAACCCGGTGACCCACCAATTGTAGAAGTAGGATTTTTGGAAAACAATAAGCACTTAAATAATACAATTCAAGTGTACCATCTTCTTTCTCATTTCGAGGAAAAGGTGCGGAAGGAAAAGGAAACAACGGAGGGATCCGAATCGGACCTAAATGGGAATGACATGAAAAGTCTTTTTCAAAACCTAGCATTAAGGGCGTTACGACGATATACGAGAGGAATAGAGAAAAACTCGTGATTGGTGTAGAGGAGAAGATCTGTTTATGATATAGTTCAAGAAAGAGTCGTCTCATTTCCTTACTTCTTCGTTCTTTCTAATTCATTCACTTCAAGACTGGTTCTGAACGCCGCGTAACATCATCTTCAACCAACCTCCACCGTACCTAAAGAATTGCTTATACACTAAAAAGCTGCTTATATACGCTTACTAAAAGACTGACTTTCATTCATTAGGCCAGCGTGAAACTAAGAAAGATGTGCCTAAGGCGGCATGTAAGCAAACTGTGCACGCTAAGAGAAGAGATGCTCGCAATTACTACCACAAGAAAGCCGCCCCCTATCTTCGAAAGGGGCCCGTCACTTCGTTCGTACCTTCTTGGCTTAGGCTTTCAACTGAACAACATGGCCTTGCCGCTAGCAGAAGCTAAGCGCTTGAAAAGCGCGCTAAGAAACGTTGCTTCTGTCGGCCTTTCTGTGCAACAGTCCACCAGTAGCGGAAGAGAGGGTTACCGTACATACAAGAGTCTTCCAGTTCGTACAGAAGCTCTTTCTTACCAGTCAAGTAGTACAACAGCTCTATCTTACAGCCCGGCGCGGCGGGTCGCCTTTTGAATTCCGTAGATGGAAGAGACTATTAAATAGATAAGGAGTAGGTGAGTGAATGAGTCCTCACTGACCTGAGCGATTTCGATCACCTAGCAGGCCTTTTATTTGGTAGGTAAGATCGCCCGTATCATCAGATTTGGCTACGAAGGAAGGAACGAACTCGAAGTGAAAGGGCACCGTCTTGTGCAAGACAACGATAGTTGGCCCTCATATCATCTTCTATCTGGTAGACTTGGAAAAAGGGCCCCGACTTCTTTCCAGAATTCGAGTTCGACCGCAGCTTCCCCCCCCCCCTTTTTTTGGGGGGGATCAAGTTCCTTGCCAACTATCGACTCCGATCTCTTTTCATTTGTTTTGGGTATTACCAAACCTAGCCTAGCCTTTGTCAATCACACTAAAGCAGAGCACCCAATTATGGAAGAGCCTCCTTAAGGGAGGGTTAGCTTAGTCAATCCGGCCCGAGACGCGTTCGTTGACAACGTAGGAATTCCGACTTTGAAATAGAGCGGAGGCGAACTGAGATCAACGAGAAAGAGGCCCTACTCACTACAAACGAATACACCACAAGATCGAAATGTACTCATGCCTCCACCGCATCAAGTTGACCGCCCTCCCTACGTAGTGATTCTATCAATCATGTACGTAGGGAGGACCCTCCATTCTTATTGGTATATCATGAAAAAAGAAAGCCGCACCAGGCGCACTGCGCTTTCCCTTGCCCAGATGTTTGCCTTTCTAAGTCAAGTAATGGTGACCCGCCGAAGACTGGAGCTTCGTAACATGTTGACGAAGACCTCCGAACTGAGGGTTCGGTCAGTAGAAGGGACGACTTTGTCTCCCCGGAAGAAGAATAGCCCCGCTCTCTAGCCGACTGATCCCCTTGATCATATAACTGGGAGGGAACGTGTCACATTAGAGGTAAACGATCAGAGGTGTCCTCTAATCACCACGATGAGACTGGTCCCTCTTTTAGTAGACTCAGCTATGAATATTCATGAAGAAATGAATGCCGGGCTCTTTCTTTCACTGCTAACCCCAAGAAGTTTCTTAATGCTGATACTTTCTGTTTCGTCGAGCCCCGGTGGTCCTCCTTTGAGTGTGGATTCAATTGGATGAATCTGTCAAGTCAAGGAAAACGTACGTAGCAGCAAGGATGGTGCATCGCCTATTTCTCGTTCTCGCTCGGGAGCCAAAGCGAACACGCCTGCTACCTACTGTACTGGACCTTCGACCAGGCATTCTACCTTTGTCGAATCGGAACCAACGCTCGAACAGTTGAGCGGCTGGAAAGAAAGACGACCTCACCTTCTCGTAAATGGTGTCAGTGAGAGCAATTTGAGTATCCCCCGTTGACCTTCTTTTGTAGATAGAATCTTCAATGAGTGGAAACAAGCACCCAAGGGCTTGTTGAGTAAGGCCGGCTTTCGAGCCCAAGCCTACGTTTGCTTAGTAAGCTTGAGCGCATCTTTCTCATATCAAGGCTTTCCTTGAATTTTCAATAAGGGGCGCGTTAGCTAGGCCCTTTTCTTGCAGGAGTGCTAACGCGCGCCCTTACGTTTTCTTCGCTTGCTCTGCAGTACGAGCCTCATACAGAGCCGCGCTCCTTTAATATGATGAGAAGAAGGGGGGCCACCCTCTTTTCCGCACCAATCCTTATTTCCTACTACATACTACATCTTTTTTTGGGTGTATAGCTCAGTTGGTAGAGCATTGGGCTTTTAACCTAATGGTCGCAGGTTCAAGTCCTGCTATACCCAAACATGCCTTACACTCTACTATGAGTAAGGACTAATTCGTGGCTTCAAAGATGACTCTTTGGCCTTTAGACTCGCTTCCGCGACTTCGCCCTTTAAGTGACAAGGGGGTGAGGTAAGGAGTAGTATAAGAGTAGCTCGGTCATCGAGAAACCTCTCCTTATTCATTCTATAGGGCGGGGCTGCGGACCAACAATCCAGCAAAAGGGCTGAAAAGCTCCTTTATCAAACCTTCCCCTTTTCATAATAATAAGGTCAGCATCAAAGCCCAGAAAACCCAACCTATACAAAGAGCTCTCTTCAGCCCCTACTCCTAACAAGTGAAAGTTGCTGTTGACGAAAAAGCGATGGAAGAAGGTAGGATAGAGAAGCTTACCTTCTTGTTTACTTGAATCCCACTTGGCTTGGTGAAAGAATCTCATTCCTGGCTTGAGGATTCATCTAAACTAAAAAAGCTCAAGATCAACAGACTCTCCTTGCTGGAGGGTCCCACCCCCCTTCTCATTCAAAGCCGGGCCATACGCTCCTATCTCATTCAGGGGTGAACATATTAGTCAAAGGCTTGACCTTTGGGTTCTGTTGCTTGAAGGATGAAAAGAAAAAAGGCTCGGTCGTAGTCGTTGGAACGAACTCGGTAACAATGACCAGTCATTAGTTAAGCTGGCTTGGCTTACGCTTCCTTCCCTCGAGGACAAAGACCCCCTCCCTGACAGTAGTGGTAGCGCCATAGACCGTCTCTTTGGCTTAGAGTCGCTTCAACGGCTGAGCTGCTTAGGCTTGGTGTACCAGGAAAATGCATATTCTAAATAGTGAAAGTGGCATCTTTCTTTCAGACTGCTTTACTTAGGATGGAGTCCTTGCTTAGCCGAGCTGGAAGCTATACTCTAGGCGGGCTGAGAATCCTCTTCTTTTTCTTCCGGGAATGAGCAAGACTTTGTGTTGTAAGGCCTTGCCTTTCTCGAAAGCTAAACCTAAAAGCGAATAAGTGCATATTCCTTTTTTTTTTTTCTGGAATAGGTGAATCCATGCTTATTTCCTTCCCGAGTTGAGAACAGAGGACAATCCCACCCTAACTATTGGACTTTGATCCTTATCGACTTTGACCGAAAGAGCTATTCTTATTCTTTTCCCGAGACTGGGAAGCGTAAGGCCGGAAAGAAAGTCTTCTACGAGGTTCAGTTCAGGCATAGTTACTGGAAAAGAAGTCATGCCTCATTCTTATTGATGTAGATGGGCAATCACCAATGGCTGAAATGAGAAAGGGCTTCGCTATGAATCCGTAACGACGTACCGACTGGCTCTCCGATAGACTCGTAGATAGAATGGCCCCTTTCTACTCACTCAGGAACCGAGGAGAGAAAGAAAGATCTTCAAATAGCTGGTCAAATCTCTTTTCTAATAAGATAGAAGTAAGGAAGGTTAGAGCTCAAGCTAGTAGGAATAGAGGTTGCTTCTACCCCTAATTCATGATAGATCGAAGGGGGGAACTAATCAGTGTCCCCGCTGCGCTCTAGTTGCTTGTAGCTCATGGCAGCCATATGAGGAAGACTTCTCGCTACAGACTATTCTGGCTACTCAAGAAAGAGCGTTTCTAATAGATGGGCTCGTCTATCTGTTATAGTCTGAGTTGTCACTCCTCGGTCACGTGGCTTCGCTCATCAGTGAAGCAGCATTTCCCGCTATATGATAACATTATGACTTTCTTTTAGGAGGGCTTGTAGGGCTGTATTGGATTAGACGCTACTGTAGCACGCACGCGAGAAGTGAGCCTGAAACCCTCTCAACGGATGGATCCGGGTGAGAGTGATAGCCAATCCCAGGTCGTTGAAAGGTATCTGATGATGAAGTAATCCTCTTGGAATAAAAGAGAATAAGATCAGATGGTTCAGCTATCTCTTCTCCCTATCCCGCGGATAGTTGACTACGTGAAGCTAGTAATTTCCATTCGGGTATGGGACCGACCTTCTCTTTTCTTTGTAATTGGGCTTGCCCGAAACAAAGGAACCTTGGCGTGAGAACCCACCCGAGTTGGTAACCCTACGTTTTCACCTACGATTTATCCTTCGTCTTCTTCGCCTAGCCTTTCTTTTGGACCTCGCCTTAGAACAGGACCTAGTCTTGCTTCTAGCTTTGAACCAGCGATAGGGACGACCTCGGCTTTCGAACCGAACTATGTAGCTGCTTCGCCTTGAATGTGCCTAACTAGCTTTTCGCCTTCTGCTTTCTTTTGAACCTTAAACTTCAACCACAGGCACTGTCTCGAACTACCTCCTTACTTGAGGAAAGGCCGACTAAGACTAAGCTACCAAACATAGTCTTGATGTGGACTGAAGGAGTCCGACAAGATTCTTCTATAGTAAAGCACCTTCCCTCGGGTCATGAGCGGCTTTTCTAGCTAACTGCATTCGGCAATGTGGTTCTTCTATTCCATTCAATAGCAATACTGCCGACTACTCTCTCCCATGTCTTATAGTCCTAATCGGGGAAGTCTGCTTTGCGAGAGTGCAGCAACGGATCGCTAGTCCTTAGCATGAATCCTTCTATGCCCAAAGCATTCAAAAAGTAAGGCGTGGGATGGGACTACTTGTTTGTTCGACTGCTTTTTCGTTTCAGATCCATTCTGCTGTTAAAAGATATGCTTACCCTGAGCTTGAGCTGGCTATGCCCTTATAGTAGCCTAGTCCCTCCGACAACAGACAGCAGTTACTCTAACAGCGGCAATCGCCATGGTTCTGCCCTACTCTATTCATTATGACCCAAGGCTCACTCGCTGCCCTAAGCTAAGTCCTACGGTTCCTAGAGTTTTGGCTTATAGCCAAGGGGCGAAGCGGTCCAATACCAGCTTCTTCTATAGGATCGGAGTCGTCAACAATAACGGAAGATATGATCACTCCGCCTTTCTAAGAAGGCCTTTCGCTTAGTTATCCTTTCGACTATCACTTCCTTTAGCAGTTCCGGACCATCTATAGTATGCTTGAATGTCGGCTATTTTTCCATATTCTATTCCTCCTCGTCTATTAGTTCAGTTCCTTTCCTTAGTGAGTCCCTCTCTCCATCTTTCGAGAACAAGAAGAGGTGGCTTTCCAGGCGTATTCTGATTCACTTCCTAAAAAAGCATTTTCTTGCTAACAATTCTTGCAGCAAGAGCGCATTCAGCCTTTTTTCTTAGTTCAGATGGTGGGTGATAAGCGGCATATTGATTCCATACCGTACCGAAGAGAAATTTCCTGGCGAAATAGAGGACACCTGCCCGAATAAGAAATAGGCCTAAAAAACCTATAACGAGTCTTTTTTCCGTGTTCTCGCTAACCGCAGATGAATGGAGGGCGCAGAGGCGCAGGAAAAGGTGTGGTTCTTTAAGCATCCAGAAGTTGAACTTGCTGTTCCAGAGGTGCTTGTACCCGATCTTGACGGCACTGGTAGTGAGATGGACATTCTTTTCTCTCTTGTACATGGCTTGTGGCATTCTAGTCTTTTCCCCAGTCAAATAATCCGTCAATAGAGCCAAAACTCGACCTATGAGTGTCAAGGGAGGATAGCCCACTTAGGGCAGCACGCCCCCCTTCATTTTAGTACTAAACGGGGGATGGAACGAAGAAGAGAAATCGACCAAAGAAAGAAAGACAAACCAACTCGGCCTGCAAGATCAAGGACCTAAGACTTGAGCCCTCCTTCCCCGAGCCTAATCGAAGGAGCTGAGAGCCAAGCCTAACCGAAGCGCGAGCCTCTTCAATAGCCCAAATAGAGCCCTGTGCCTTTGCGCACAGCCCTGCTCCCAAGCCTAATTGAGCCACTGAGCCTTTCTTAGGATCAAGGAAAGATCTAGACCGAGTACTCTCCTCTTCTTCTTCGCCGTCCCTGTCCCTGTCCATGGTTCAAACCTTTGTGCACAGCTCTTCTCCTGGGTCTACCCCAACCGAGCCGGATTTTCGCTCCTACCTTTCACTTCGATTGGCTTTGTGTGAAGCCGACTTTCCTACATAAAATGCCAGAAGCGAAAAGAAAGAAAGGGACCCAAGCTTCCTTCTTTCCTTAGACTTCGACTAAGCTAGGACGAACCTTCTTTCTTAAAAAAGCTGGACGTCTCACCTTGACATCGGGATATGTTAGAACTTCGAACTTCTCCGCTCCGAAATTGACTGAGACTGACTGGCTTTCCTTTAAAGGATAGGTTCCATTCACTCCCTGGAAAATAAGATCAAACTGGTATGCCATTCATGGTTCTTTAGAGTACGAGAAGAGATTGAGAGTGAAAGCTACTGGCCACACATATCTTCTTGCCAAGATATCCTTTCCTAAGAATGAATGTGCAGCTACTTCTCCAGGAAGTCACAGCTGATTCAGGAGTCATAGCCGGAGAGGGAGCATTTCCCTTCAACCCTCCCATTCCGATGATCATGAGTCCCCTTCTTCCTTTCCTTCTCAGATAGGGAACTTTCTATCCTCTCCTTAGAGTCAAGAGACTACTTTCCTCTCGCTTCTACGACTCCGCTCTTACCCATTTCTTTCGGTCGAGCTAGGCTTCACTTCCTATCACCCTTAGTTGAAGGAGAGCGTAGGAAGCCCGTTTTGAGTTCTGAGTTGAATAAGGCAGGCAGGGATAGGTTCATTTTGAGATCAGAATCGGTCTTCGATCCGTTCATTCTGTCTTCAGAGTCTACTTAAGTCTAAAGAATCAACGAGGGAAGCTCATTCCGGCAGGTACTCCTAGTCCCTTACCTTATTCGTGGAAGAGAGGGAGATAGTCAGAGGTATTCGGACAGATAACGAAGAGTTAGGCGGGACCACTAGAGATGCTCCTATACTAAAGGCTATCGGAAAAGCAAGAAAGATAAGGTCAAGGGTCAAAAGACTTCTTGATTCGAATCTATCCAGAGGAGGACTTGGAATAAGAAGAACCAGAGAAGCTAAGACAGTGTACTTTGATCCCAGGTTATTCAATTCAATATCTATTGTTATCACCGATCCTGCTGTAGCTGAAGTTGACTCTAGCGCCCTAAGTAGGTTGGGAGTGACCAATGTTCCCCTCGATTGAATTGAGCTCTGATGGCATGGGCTTGAGGAAAGATCGCATCTCACTTCCCGTGCGATATCGAATCCTTAAGAAAGCCCCCCTTCCCCTCTATGATTCTTCTATTCCTCGGGATTCCAAGTAGCCTATTAAAGTCGGAGAATCTCCTTCTGCATTCCAAATCATCTCAGAGTCGGATTCAGCCATTTTCCCGGGATTCCATTCCTTGTGTGCTTTAGGTGAAATTCCTTTTTTTCTGGCATATACTTCAGTGAGCTCGGTTCAGGAACTTTCCTCCGACGTCTTATTGCAGTGCAGCTCCTTCTGTAACAGTGTATTCATGTGCAACGGATTCTCAAAGACCGGATTCAATAGCAGTTGATGAAATAGTAGTTGTCCTTCAAAGAGCCAAATCCCCTCTTCTTTGTTCTTGCTACTTGGGTCTGCCTTGCTTTGTAGAAGAAATTGGGCATTACCGCTCTTTTATAGGACTAGTAGGATCATGCTTTTCCTCTTTGCTAAAGGCGGATCTTGGACAATTAGATTGGCCATAAAAGAAAGGTCTCTATGGTCCTGAGTACTCAGTGAAAAGAGCGAGGAGTGAATGAAGTAGGAGTCTTTCTTGCTTCCATCTTTTCTCGGCAACAGCTTTCTTTATCAAATGACCCAACTTCTCCCCGGCACGGTAAAGAGGGAAGGAGGAGATGGCAAGACTAGCACTAGCTGCGGTAATGCCAAATCCAAGACTTGGAAAAAACCTCCAACAGATGAAATGGGACGTGGTTACCTCATATAGAGAGGAATCCGAAGGGATCCGCGGACGGATTCATCTATACCCAGTGGCTGGCAGAACTCTCGGTGCTCTGCTCGTAGCGTACTACAATGAATGGCTAGTTCGTTTGGCAGGGCTTGCGAATTCCTCGAATGAGTTCCAGGCTTGTTGACTCGGAATTTGAAGATTCCTGTGACCTCAATACCAGGAAGCATCAAACATCACAGGCATACACAAATGAAAAGAAGGTTCAACCATTGACGGAAGGAAGATTCATAGCTAGTTATCTTCTCCTCCCTATTTGTTGTCATAAAAATAAGCCTATAAGGGCTTTCGGGTTAGGAAAAGACTCTCACCTCACCATCTCACTTGAAATCCGAAGAAAAAAAACTATACCATATCGAACGAAGGAAAAACAGGGAGATAGAATAAATAGAAGCAAAGAAAGCGAGGGTGGTCTACGATCAGGGTAGGCAATTCCAATTCAATTCCAAGGTATTAAACAGACACTAAAGCTTCCATCCGCATCATCAGAATAGAGGACTCCTTTTTCTCAGGAAATGCATATAGGGCATAATCCGAAAGAGAGGCCGAAGCAAAGGAATTCGTTTGATTCCAGGTCGATGGGTCAGGGAGAAGAACAGCAGAAGGATTTGATTACAGTGTTCACTCTGGAAGAGCCCTTGGTCTTAAAGGGAAGGAAGCAGGCAATAGCGCGATGATAGCAAAGAGCAAAGAAAGCTAAGCGCGAAGCTTGTGGTCCGTTCCTTTCCCAACTATAGTGGAACTTGCCCGAAGGAAATCTTTGATCTTCTTGCCGGGAAAGAGTTTGGTTATCAAGTTCAGTTACCATAAGCGGAAGTGCAAACCTTATATCGGATATATATAGGATAGAATGTCAGTTTAAAATCCATTTGGGTAGATAGTATGGCTTGACAATGTCGAGCTAAGACTATCGCGAAGTAAACAATTGGTCTGTCTCAACCTTGACTATGGAATCAGATTTCCTCGCGACTATCTTCCCCCTTTTTTTTCCTGGTTAGCAGCAGTATTTCGAGCTAGGGATCCTACAATTCCCTATGAAGCTCCCTGACAAGCCCTTCAATCCATCTTCATCTTGGCTGGCAGCCTAGATTGAGCCCTGGTCTGAGACGTGCCAAGGAGCTTTCGTTACCAACCCAAGAGCAGAAGGAGGTGCAGCAACCAAGGAAGCAGCAATGAATGGGTTCAGCTCCTGTACCAAGAGAAGAGTGGTGAAAAGGATTCACCTTCGCCTTTCTTACATAAACCAAAAGGAAGGGGGCTTATTGACCTAACTGAGAAGGAGAAAAGAGATTACCTGACCAACTATTGAGTGAGAGAGGCAAGGAGCCAGGGAAAGGGCAAGGGGTTCACCCACTTTCACGAGTTTCATAGGTTCATGAGATCCCACTATAGAAGTGTCTAGCCCTTCGCCGAAGGAAGGGATTCTTTCAAAAAGTCTTCGCCTAAGACTACCGCCCTTCAGCTATTGAAGGATGAGGGTATGGATGACATGAAGATTTGGTTGGGAGCGTAGTGCTATGCTAGCGAGTACCGGAAGTACGGTCTGATGCAAGGAGTGAAACCACTAAAGCAGAGGCCATAAGTTGAGTTCATTACTACTAGAAGTCTCAGTTCCTCGCCGGTGAAATGGAAGCCCAGAAATGGTATAAGCGTGGAAGAAGACCTTCTCTTTAAAGATTCAATCCCGCCATTCATTCAGTTGGGGGAGAGGGAAAAAGAGAGTCTTAAGCAGCAAGCATGAGTGAAGAGAGACTGCTATTACCATGTCCCTAGCCTGGTTCCTTCTTTCTTGCCTTCCTCTCCGTTTCTGTCAGCATAGAGGAAGGTTTTCACTCCCGTTGAGAAAGAAATGCCCTAGCTCAGCTTCCTAGCATGACAGATCGGCTACGCCATCAGAGACTGGAATGATCCTCCACTTGCTAGTCAGGAAATATCACCGCTCCGTGGGCTTCTTTCGCTGCTCTCTTAAGCTATCGCTCGCTTTACGAGTGCAACCAAGTTCAAGAAACTCTTCATTAAGATACTATGCTGCTATCTATCTAAGAGTCAATATCCGTGAGAAGCTTCCTTCTCATAGACATCCGAAGCTACCTTTGATCATCAGCATTAGAGAGTTTTGCCGGTCCTTGAAAGAGCGTCATCAGTCTAGCTCGTCATGACTCGATCATGGCCTTAGGCGGAATTGGTCCAGGCCGGAAGAACGAAAGATACCGGCAAGCACAGAGCAGTCGTCCAAAGGGGTTCCGTAGAGTAGTCTAACCCCGGGAAAATCCTTGGAGCTTTCTCCATGTCCGACAGAGAAAAAACTTGGTGCGAATCGGGGTGATGGAATCCACTGCTCGTCTAACTAATGTACTTATGTAATGAAAAGAAAATAGGGCTGCCCGGAGAATCCGTAGTTCCTTAAGGAAGAGAGTCGAGCCAGAACGGATTGATGTGGCGTAGCGGCGACTGGAATCGATCTGAATGAAGCTTCAAGCGTAGTTCCGGGGCTTCTCCTATATTGAGGAGAAGATTAGGTGGGGAAGGTCATAGTGAAAGCAGCAAGCTGGAAGAGAAGGGAAGTGCACCAACGCTCGGATATGAATTGCACCCCCCTCCGAAATTAGGTTAATACTCAAATAGAGAAAGAGGTTATTCCTTACCTCGTGGATTATGGGAGTGTGTGACTTGAACTCTTGATTAGTCTATGTAGCTATACGCCTGCCACATTGGCTGCATTGGAATTCACAAGCAAATCTGTCTTTGTTCCAACCGCCGCTTTCTCAATCGAAAAATGCTCTGTAACGCTAGCTATATGATTAATGCAAGTCGAACCTAATATCTCCGCGACCCCCGGTAATCACAATAGGAGACTAGAAGCTAACGCACTACTTCTTTTCTGCCTACTTATTTAGTAATGTCCTGAGAAAGACTCAAACTGAACTAGTTGAAGCTAAGGGCCTGCCTTCGCTTCCAGGAGAGAAAGAGTACTGGCCTGAAAAGCTATTTTTACACAAGATAGGATGGCTGGGAGGGAGTTCTTGAATACCGAATCCCTGTATTGAACTCCGTCGGTAGGCTTTCTTCCTTACGTTATCTCTTCTATTAGGAGGTGAGTGCTTCTTAGTTGGAGAGCGTGAACTTCTCTCTTTCCCTGCTATGGCCCTAAGTGAAGGACCATATTACCTCAATAAGACTTCCTGCCTTCCCAAGCAATTCTAACTCTAGGCTCTCCTCTAGTTCTCTTAATAGTTATATCGTTCTATCTTCCTCCAGTAAGCTTACAAAGTCAGAATTGGAAGTTCTATCTTGACTATGCTAACTCCTTCCTTCCCTCTCTATGGGTATAGAGTGAAAGGCCTTCCTCTATTCCTTCTTAAGGTCTATCAGAGTTTTCCTTGTTCTCGTTAGCTCATATTTGAGAAGGCTAGATAGAAGGAGTTGAGTGTTAAGGCATTCCAAAGTGGTATAAACCTAGAGACAGGAAGAGAAGACAAAGTAGGAAAGGAATAGCGAATCTTGATATAGGAAAAAAGATCACTAGTTGATTCGAAGAAGAGTCCGGGTTCTAATCTCTACTTATTGATGGGATTCTTCATTCAAAGAGCAGCTAAACCAGAGAAGGAATAAAAACCTAAAGTTAGGAAGGAAAATGCTTAAGAGAGGCAGCCCTTTACCTTTCTAACTCTTTATCCTCAAAATGCATCTCTTTTTCCCGCTTCAACTCTAATCGGTAAAGCGGTTGTAAGATATACTTTAAGAGAGATTGGATTACCTGAGACGTCTTACTTTTCGATCTATCTTTTCTTTATGTAGTAAGGACTGGAATAAGGAAGAACATAAGTCTCAGTCTCTCTTTCACAAGTCTTAGTTCACATCGGGAGAGATAACATCTTAAGTGCATGGTTGAGGGACTAATATATTGAAATAGCCGGATCCTACGCCCGATTAAGAGAGAGCTTACCCTTCTTTAGGAGAACCCTGATCTAACCCATTGGCCGTCTATACGCCATCTTAGCCCTCTCGTTGACCTCCGGATTCTACCCTCTCTCCCGGATCTTTTCATCAGCCATATCTGTCTCACTACGGAAGATGATTGAACTTCTTTGCTCGACCAGCGGGATAAGAAGCGAAGAGATTGCTTGCGACAAGTAAGTGAAAACGGAATCTACCACTTGGAGAGGAATATTAATAAGAAAGCTCTACCACATGGGATAGTAAGATCAAACTTTGCTAGCCCTCTTTCAGATAGCACACCCGGATGCCTAACATCTTACTTCTAGTTGACAACCCAGGGAGGGAACTCCTTCTTTAGCCCATCAGCCGGATCCTAGCTACCCTTCTGAAGCCTATCTACCCCTATGAAGTGGAGCCTTTACCTTTGAAACAAGTTCTTTCTATTATAACCTGGACGAGGGTTTTTGAAACTATAGGCTATTCATACCCCATCGGTTGAAAGAAAAGAAAGTGGCCTATGCCTCTGCGGAGTTTTCGTTAGCGAAATGCGCGCTGGCTAGGTACTCTCCTTCAGTCTGGAGATAGTCAAGTTCTATTTCTGACATTTGAGAAAGAATTCTTTGGCGAAGGGAAAGTAAAGACCTCCGAGAAGCTTGATGGTTCTGTTCTGAGCCGCTCGCCACGGTTCTTCCTTGAAGCTTCCCCCACGAGAGTTCTTTCTTTAGGATGCTTTCGACCTAGTCCTTTTGTGCAGGTTTATGACAAGGACTCTTATAGTGACGGCCGGGAAGAAAGAAAGATAGCGAAGGTTATCCGAAGTCCGAGCGTACCTCTACCTCTCGATCACGGAATCCTGAACCTGAGCAATCCCGGTGCCGCTTACCAGGAAAGTGCAGGACGTCCTTTCAAACGCGTATGTCCTTGTCGAAAAGGGTGCCGAAAAGCACAAAAGACCCACTTTTTCCATACGCCCACAAAAGCTTATCATCTCGCTCACTTCTCGTTCTGTCCAAGCTTTCGATGTCTTTTTGTAAGTAGATTTCACCCGGGTTCCAATTGAGGATCGGAAGCGTCCCGTGGTTTGGTTTAATATTGACTTCCAAGGATAGTATACACAGAAACCCAAAGTCTTATTTGAAAGAGTGAAAACTTCAAAAAACTTATCCCCCCCCTTCTCGTAGTTTTGACTTGACTTTAGCCTACCGGTGCCCGGCCCATAATATGAGCACCTTTGGGCGGAGCTTTCTCAATCCCAGCTAACTACTAGAAGAAAGAGATAGAAGCCAGGAAGATATCGACATAGACACTTTCCTTTATATAAGCTAATATAAAGAAAATAAGGCTAAAAGAAATTGAATGAATGAATGAAATCTTTTTGATATAGAACAAAAGAACAAGGATTTATACGACCGGCCCTAGATCTATCGTTAGGATTGGGATCTTTTGCAAACCAGCTCTCAAGCTAAGCCTCTATCCCAGCGAGCAAGTCCAGCGCTGTATGAACAAGCTAACCAACTAGCCTTTGGTTGTACTATAGGAGTCACCAAGTAAGTCAGGTTATGAATCCCATGCTCTAACGCTCTAGCCTGTTAGTCTGGTTCTAAAGTAAGGAATTAAGCAAAGAGCGTTGTATGAGGCAACTATCTAATCCCTGGTCCAATAGAAGAAAGCAGAGTCAAAGGGAAAGGGACTTTCAAAGGCTATCTATCCCCCATTCTACCAGCAAACCAGCTAGCAAGTACGCTCTAACCTGGAGTCAGAATAGTAGTTACCCTGGAGCTAGAGGAAGAAAGAGTAGGAAAAAGGTTGGCTCGATCGGGAAATCGCGTAAATAAAAAAATAGTCGGATGAACCGAAAAGCAGGGTATTCACTCCAGAGCCGTCTTCAGAAGGATGCCAATTCCCAAAAGCAGTTTCTTCAATTGAACGAAGTTAGCCGGCTTCTTCAGTCTAAAGTCAGTCCCCTACGAGTTCAGGAAAGTCATCAGTCCCACATCGGCTAGCCCTTTCCAGCTCTGATTCACTTGCGAAAAAAGGGAATTCGATAGCAGTAGCTGCGGATTCTCATGTCAAACCTTCCACCAGTTCGATAGGAGCTTGCATTCGCTCCATCAATGAATGTGCTTGCGTACTCTTCTATTCCTGCGGGAAGTGGGACTAATCTAATTTCGTTCTTGTCTGAGCTAAGAGAATTCAATGAATCGTCTCTTGCACGAAGACTTTAGAGCTATCTCTGGGGCATCTTTTGAATATATGTAAGTTGCTTCTGTGCCTACTTTCGTACCTTTCCCCTTTGGCCCTTGGTAATTCCGCATCTGAGATGAGTTAGGTCAGGAAAGGTGGCAAGAGCCTATTCCTATTCAATTATACGATACCACCAAGAGATCTAATTCCTCCTTGCAGGGGATTCCTTCTTGCGAACAGCTTTTTCTCGAACTCGTGCTAACTCCTAATATCTAATAGATGTGTCCAACCATGCCCTTGAGCTATAGCCGCCCGGGAGAGACTGGGAGTGCTATCGAGAACAAGAAGACATGCACCGGGAATTCATCTGCAGAGCAGCTCCATTGCCTATCCTCTTTGTCCCAAATTCCTATCCTTGCTCCCACTCAGAGACTCAATAGTTGATAATAGTTGAATAGCTCCTCCGGTAGCCGGACTGTCATTCCAACTTTTTTCTGACCTTCCGGTTCTGAATCCGTAGGACACTTCTCTGTTCTCATGTATACCTACACGAGATCTCGAACTTGAAACGAAACATCACTCTCCTCTTTCTCTCTATCCTGGGGCCAAACTCACACTTTCTGGAGCTATAACATAGATTGAGCCAACAGGGGAGAGCCTTCTGGAATAGCAAAAGTCTTTTGACAAGCTTCAGACTAGTTCTAACCCCGATCCTTCTTCGGCGGATCTGTCCTTGCCTCTTTCCTCCTGCCTTAAACACTTGAACTAAGAAGCGGAATTAGAGACAGGAGACTATCCTAACAAGAAGGAAATCCCTCGCTTGGAAGGCTCGCTACTATATGACGAATAAGCTTTCCCTCTTGCTTTTCCTTCTCGAAGGCAGGGTTTGAAGGCAAGTCGATGGAACTGACCGAAGAGAAGAGGATTGATTTATGCGCAGTCTATTCTATCACTTGCAGCCTATTCGATCATGAACAAGCAGCCGATCTTGCACAAGAGCAGCAGATCTTTCTATGATTGCTAAGACCGATCTCTTATATAACTCATTCCATCCCTAAGATCCGAATTGAGGAAGCAAACAGACTTGATTCAAGGGCACATCCCGAGAGGAAAGAAAGAAGGAAAGGGTCCGTAGGAGGAAATAGATCCAGTCAAGATAGGAAGTGAAGTAGGATAGCTTCGCGTCCCAGTCAAGAACTCAAGTACTCAAGATAGAGCTTCCGTGTTCAAGCAAGCTGAATGAGAAACTTCTAATATCTAGGAAAGCGAAGCTAAGCAGTCAATCAAGTTGCGGATAGTCCCTCACCCTAGCTAATGGCGAAGCAAGGTATTCAGCTAGTCAGGCAAGCAGAGCGACTACCTTTTCTCGCCTACGGATAAGGAAGCAATAGTGGTACTTCTCCGGAAAGAAAAGATTGTCAACACGTAAGCGGGTGTTCTCAAATGGTCTTCCGTACTAGTCGTTTACTGGTCTAGTATGCCCCATGTTGTCAGTTCGAAGCAAGAGATCAACTAGTCCGAAAGGAAGGGAAGGAAGGTTTCACCGATCATTCCTACTCTACTTGACGCTTTGCCTTTTATAGTGAGTGGGGATTTGCAAAACCTTAGTTCACTATCATTAAGTGAACGATCACTGCTTTGAGTCTTGTCTTAAGGCGAGGGAGATTTAAACGACTTAGCTACTTGAGCGACAGAAGCGGAAGAGGGAGGTTACTAACCAACTGGAGCACCCCTAAACTAGCTGACCCAGCGAGCTACAAAGGAAAGGGGGATTGATCACTGCTTTTAGCCTACTAATCTAAAGGCAGGCAAGAAAGCCAGTCCATGTTGCCACTTCCATTTCTCAATCTCATTCAATCCACTTCTGATTCCATGTTGTCTGTCCGGCCTGGTGTACCTACTAGAGGTATTCAATACCCTACTCCTACTAAAGGTTTAGTTCGGAATCAAGAGAATGATGGATCCCAGCTGCCTCGCTCTCTCTCCCTGGGAGGTGAGACTGAGTACCATAGCTAATAGAGCGGCGGAAGGCCAGGATCACCTAATTCAGACGTTGAACTTGGGCTCCTTTCCGTTCGGTCACTTCGTTCACTCCCCTTACCAAGGGAGGTTCCTTTCTGAATCTCAAAGGGACTAGTCTTGTCTTAAAGCCAGAAGCCGAAGGCATAGACAACAAAGAAGGGACATGTTCCATACGGGTCTTAAGACAGCTAGGAATAACGCACTACTCGGACCCTCCTAAGGTAAGGGTAAAACAACAAAACAACAAGCCAATAAGAACTGACTTAGCTACTGGTCTTCTCCGAAAGGTAAAGAAAGAGCTCATATCCTATTTAGGTCTTCCTAACTAGAGGAGCTTCTCCAGTCGACACCTTTCGCCCTTCATCTCTAGCTGGCTGGCGAAGCATGAATGAAGCGACGGAAGGTATAAGCCACTACGTTGAGCTGCTAACTGTTGTTGCTAATCTACTAGGCCTAAGACAACTTCCTCTAAAAAGAGAGGAATTGGGTCTTAAACAAGGCTGCTAATGAAAGCCGGGCACCATTCTCCAGGAAAATCAAAACGTGAAGTAGCAGCAACCTGACGCGCGTAGTAGACTCCGCTTGCTGTACTCGCGCGATACGAATGTTTCTCACACTTACTTAAATAGGGGCTTATGCACTCCACTCGTTGAAAAGGCAGGGGATGGATTATTCTTAAAAAAGAAAGAAATGGAAGGGCTCGCCAGGAGGGCTTGCTTAAGAAGTTCACCAGCAGTCGCTCTTCAGAGTGGGTGGAACGTGGAATGATTGGGACAAGACGCGGGGGGCATAGTGATCTCCTCTACCCGCCGAACCACGAAACCGTTACCTCTGGAAGTAAGGGCGTGGTAATCCCCGACCTAGGGAATGGAATGAGTTATTTATAGAAAGACAGTGGGACTGGATCCTTAAAAAGGGAACTTTCCTAGTTCGATAGACCATTCCGTCATCTGAGCTCTCGTAAAACGTACACATGTATCAATCACACACCCCGCGATCCGCTATTTGTAACAACTCATTTGGCCACGATCACCTGCCTGCAGAGCCGGTCCAAAGGCCGTATATCCGGAAGGAAGAAATATCCATCAAAACGAGTAAGAACTATCAACTGGGCTCGGGTAAGGTAGGTAGATCATTCGGGTGGGTGGAGGTACTACCAAGACATGGCTTAAGCATGGGCATTGATGCAGGAGCAAGCAGCATCCGGGTGAAACACCAGAGTGGCCAGTTGTTAGTCGCCTCCACTATCGAGTAAGGTTTGGTTGGGACCGAGCCGTGGAGAAGTGGGCAAAAATCCCGCTTCAAGAGACTTCCTATGACCGACAACAGATCCAAAGATGTGACCCTCATAATGTTTTCAGGATCAAGTTGACAAAAAAGAAAGATCGGGAACTAAATAAAGCTCAAAATCCGGACTCTTCCCTCTCAGCCTCTTATTCGGAATCTTTCTCGTCCGGAGGAGTGGACGAGCGAGACTCATATCCAGCGCCAGGATAGAAAGCTCCTATCAAAGGATAAATGTCATCAAGATCACCACGTTTAAACGTCAAGCTATTCTACGTCTCGTGTGCAATGAGAGGAGGATGGTATCGTCAATCAATGCAAGGTGGATTAGCAGCTTCATCGGGAATCAGGGAGCTCAAGGTTTACGCGCAGAACATCCCTGGAAGGGACCAAGACTGTCTACCAAACGAAGGTCGTCTTCGGTTTGATCATCGGAATCAATGGGCTATCGGTCTAGGCGCAAGGCATCCGTTTCCAAGGTCGGGTTCAGTTCATGCATAATTCGGACAGTGGGGTTTTTTTGAAATGCTTGTGACCGATAAGCATATGGTATGGGGAATGCATCGAGTAGTCCTTTAGGGGAACCAGACGAGCACAGTCCACCCGTGCACCCGAAAAGAGTCATGTCATCGGGGCTTGATAAACGAATCGGCTCAATAAGGGAGATAGACTCAAATCGAGTTACGCCTTCTCAGCTTGCTTATCAAGTTATTTCTAACTAGTGTCATGGTGAAAGCAGAATCGGGTGTAGTGTCCACATCACCAAAAAGCATACAAAAGGGTTGATACTACGGATACTCTCCTAGGGTTCTTAAGCCAAAGAGGAGGATAGGCGTAGCAAGTGAAGTACAAGAAAAGAGAATAATGTTATACCATCCGATTCTGAACCAAAGACTCGAATCCTCTTCTTTCAGTCGAGTAAGCTTACGCTGACCTTCCCTTTGCGCCCTTTCCTTCTGACTAGCGGAAAAGTAGGGCTTGCATCGGCTCATTCAATTTCTTGTCCAGATGAATCCTTCTTCACTCCACTAGGACAGAAAGAGAGAGTCTGATTCAGGCAGGGGGTTGTCAGGTAGACAACTAGACACATGGAAAGTAGAGTTCGAGTGAAAGATCATGTACACGGATACAAAGAGGACCATCTGGATCCGGCACCCTCGGGATCTGGTTGTGGCTAAGATCAAGCCTTTGACTGACGACGAATCATTGCACGCACTTACAGGATCCAAACTAAGCTGCAATATCCTCTTTTCTCTGTCCCCCTACTTCCTTGGTTGGCGGGAACTGAAAAGCTCAGATCGACTTCTTAGGATCTTCATTGTTCGGATGGGCTGTCCATTTAACCTGAATAGTCATCTTCCTCGCAAGCAAGTTAAGGGATAACAGAAAAAGAAAGACGCTACTCAACACCATTTTACACTCAAAAGAAAACCTATAAACACGAGGGAATACAACGCACGGAGTTCTCACGTCAAGGAGTAGAGTAGATAAGCAGACACTGTGAAAAAGCCGTGTGCACGAGGCAAGCATATGACACCAAATCTTGCAGAATCAGGTTAGTCAAAGGTCAGGAGCTCAATCAAAACGAGTTACACTTGCCTCTCAGCCTGCCTGCAATCTTTCCTGGCTGGTTAAACGACGAACAGGACTCGTCTTTCATGCGGGCTCTCTTCTCTTTCACTGGGAAAGCGACCTACGGAAGTCTTCTCACTTGGAATACAGCTCACCATCATTTAAAGAAAGTAGACAGGTCCATAAAAAGAAGTGTGAAGGCTATTAAGTGACTTTAAACGGAAGCAAGTAAATAGCTGATAGTTGTCTGTGCCCAAGGTCAGATTATCGACATCGGTATTGTAAACATCGGGTAGCAAGAGGATGCATTGGCTGATAATAATTATGGAAATGACGAAGAAGTCATCCAGCCAAACCCCCAAAACGCGGTGGCTAACCCAGTTGAAGCTGTCCTTCCAGAACCGGATATGGAGTCTGTAAAGGATTCCATCCGGAATAGACTTCGTCTACATCGGATGGGCCAAAGAAATTCGACAATTTCGGATTCAGAAGTGGATCAAATTTTCCATCTGAAAAACCAGATTTTTGAAAGAATGGCTCAATTGGACCCCCACAATCCCGTATGGAATAACCATAGAAATAGGCTAATTCGGGACTTCCTACAACCCCCCAGGGGTGCGGAGTATCGAATTCCTATTCTGGAAGAGAAATTGGCCTCTTTATTGGGGGAAAATCCCAGCAGCTCTAAGTTCTACAAGGAGCTAATCAGATTAGGGAAGGACTTTTTTTGAAATGCACGATCCCGCGGTCCTAGAGGGGATTGAGGGTTAGGTTTTATTCTTCCTTCTATTTTGATATTTCATTGGGAAAGACCTCTGATCCTGAGGTGGAGGGGCAGCTGACCGAAAGGAAAGCGGCAACCCTGGAAAGGGATTGTGATTTTGAATGATTTCGTAATTTAGCCTTTTTTTTGAAGGCCAGGCCCACCCTCGAGGTGGGGAGGTGAGTGAGGGATAGGGGGGCTCACCAACATTTTAAGGAGTATTGCGCAGTGGCCGGATAGACCAGGCGAACCAGCTGCTTCTTCATATTGGGACCAAGAAGGGCCGCCCAGGGGTCTGATACCTGGCTTTCTTTATATGAGAAGTAGGTTATGTAGGCTACAACTCTTCATAGGTTGTTCGATCACAAAAAGTCAAAGGAGCTACCGAAAGAGAGAGACATAGTCTTTTGTGCAGTAAGTAATAAATACATCTAGAAAGAAGGTCAAGTGAGGAACCCATAAGATTCATAAGCAGACGTGTGAGTCTTGCTTTCAATTAGCGAAGAAGGAAGCAGGCAAAACAAGGCTTTCTTCTTTCTTTCAGAGTGAAAAAGGGAAAGCAAACGAATCGAAGCAGTCTTCTGCTAATGCTAATAGGGCTCGAAAGCAAGAAAGGGAGGCTTGAAAGGTCCTTCGAGGCTCGTCAATGGCTTGGCTTCAGGTCTATGTTATGGCGAATGGAAGCGCAGATTAGCGGGTGCCCGCTTGACTCAGTCATAGTCTAGCCGACCAACTGGTACGCACTCGAAGCCTATGTTCACTAGAGAAATTGAAAAAGGTATGGTAGTGATCTCACTCCACGTATTGTACACTTTGTTCATCCAAACAGTGCAAAACTGGGCATGGTGATGGGAGCTAGGTTCAAGATACAGAAGGAGAGCCCTTCCATTTCTTTGATGCACACGACTTTTTTTCACGGAGTCTGCTTCCACAGTTGCTTGAGCGACAACCACCTTGCGTCCCAACCTTCTTGCTTCTCGGCTTTCTTTGGTGCCAAAGACCAATGACTAGTTAACCAACTTCTGGTCGACATAAGGAAGACAACTATTCTTGTGGTAAAGTGGACGAGAAGAGCGAGTCTCTGCCACTGTTTTTGTAAAGGGAGGTAGACTTGTTCAGCCCCTCTAGAAGATAAGGATGCTTGTGTGTCTCTTTTCCTCCATAGCAAAATCCATCCATACTTGTCCTTGTTAACTAAGAGATTGGGATTGATTCATGAATTCTCAGTGTAGATACGCATGGATCTGGTATGAACTCAGAAGCCTAATAAGGGAGAGTCTGGGTCCACCAGAGGAAGAGTACTTCTAGGCTTTCCAGGAATTATTGAAGAAGCTCTTTATACTGGATTTGAATCCTACACATAAGATCATTCCGAATGCTAAAAAGTTTCCGTTCATTTGATTTTTCCTCCTATCCTAATCTTACACCACTTCAACTTCTGTTTTCCTTCCAGGAATAAAAACCTAAGGGCGATTGGCATTCCTTCTTCTCCCGTTGGTCGAGCGTCTTCCTTCCTCTCCTTTTAGTCGTTTAGAATCCTTCGCTCCAATACTCTCGAACAACGATAGTGAAGTTCCTTGCGAGAGGTAAGGTAAGTTCTTAGGAATCGATTGAATCACAGGAAAGATCAGGAATAGCCCTTTAGGCTCCTTCTAAGACAACTAGTCTTGGCGAGAGGGATTAACCCGATTGACCTATTATTGTATTGCCCCTGGGGCGGATGGGATTGATTGATTCTAAACCCGCTTCGATGTCTTCCCACAGATCTGCCTTATCGAGCCTTTTTTTTGGGGGTGCCATTAAGGCAATGAAATAGGTTTTTGTACGAGGAATAGGAGGCATATGCAAGAGCAGGTTGCACGAAAGGAACTGACATCTCATCGGAATAGGAAGCGAATGCGCTCTTCTATGTGCTAGATGTCGGCATTTCCGCTCTTAGCATACGGCATTAACTTCAGCCTACTGACCGGATCGGGCACGAAGGAGGAAGGAACAATGGGAGAGAGGCGAAGGTTTTGTCCCGCTCTGGATCTGTGCCGTTCCGATCTCAATCTCAGCCAACGGGCTTAGGCTCGCGCGAAAGCACCTTTTGGCCCTGGCTTATTGATCAAACTGAACAACTATCAGAGAAAGAAGACTGAGATCGAAAGAAAGAAAGATCTACTACCTGAAGCGTAACATCAGCTCCCTCCTTCAGATGAAGCGGCTAAAGCCTGAGTCTCTACTGCTCCGAAAACTAAGGATTCAGAAAGGTAGATAGGAAATGGGCTCTCACAGAGTCCTCTAGTTCCGGACCAACTTCCTACGGAGAAGATCTTTTTTCCTTTCCTTGTGTTGTGGACATGACGACTATTTAGCAGTGCTTGAAAAGTCCTCGCATGAGTCTTCTTCACACTGATTTCAATCCGATTCGTCGACTCTGGCCGGATATCAATACCTTCTACTGATCATGGAAGCTAGTGTGGCCAATGCGTTAGCATGATCTACGACCAGCCTTGCAATTCTGCATGTTGAACTTCTTCAGCAGATTATTGGCATATTTCTCTTGAGAGATGAAAATGCCAGAGGTAGCACTGCTTCCATCCCTAGGAAGTCATTCATCAACCCCAAATCTGTCATCTGAAAGCGGCTCATCATATCTTGCTTGAAAGAGGAAATAGAGGCAGCATTGCTGCCAGTGACAATAAGATCATCCACATAGAGTTCGAGAATGAGAATCTCAGATGTGGATTGGCATTTGATATACAATGTTGGCTCACTGCAGCTCCGCCTGAAACCTTGACTGAGAAAATCAGAATAAACCTTGCTGCTCTTGGAGCTTGCAATAGGCCATAAAGAGCCTTTTTCAGCTTGAGGACTTTCTTTTCTTGTCTTTTCACAATGAATCCAGGGGGTTGCTTTATCTTCTTGAAGATGACCATTGTTGAAGGCAGATTTGACATCAAGTTGATACACCTTCCATCCTTTTTGAGCAGCCAATGCTAAGATAGCTCTAACTCTTTCTTGTCTTGAAACTGGTGCAAAGGTCTCATTATCATCGACTCAATACTGCTGTGTGTACCCCTTCACCACCAATCTAGCTTTGTATTTTTGGATAGAACCATCAGGGTTGAATTCTTTTTTGAAACCCATTTCACCCCAATGGCATCCTTGTGAGCAGGTTTTTCCACTAACTCCCATGTATTATTATTCTCAATCATTCTTCTTTCTTCCTGAATACCATTTGATCCACTCCTCTGAATTCCATCCGCCTTCGCTCCCGTCTTTGTGTGTTTATTGGGGATGGGCCAAATTACAAAGGTTATCTCCTTGTCTTGATTTACAGTCGTGAACGGGTCTATACCAGTCGACATGTCATTTTGAATGAGGAGTCCTTCCCTTATTCTAATGTATTTTCTTTGACTTCCAATTCTTCCTCATCAAATGAGACAAAAATGGCACCCATAGTCCTGATTAATTCTCCTCCACAGTTCACGTCTCAAATGGATTTTCCATACCGCACACCACCTGGGCCTTTCAGGGCGTGTGACTTTATGAACAAAGAGAAAGGACTCGTTGTGAGGAAATCCAGTAGCTGGAAGAGTCACTCCCTTTCCCATGTCTTATGGTCTTCCAGTTTAGATTGACGGTTCCGAGTCAGATTCTGATTTCGAGAAGGAGGAACTGAACTCCGATTGTGATGGGCGACTGCCTAAGAAGGATGGAGAATAGGGCGTTAAGCTAGCTAGTCTTAGAGAGCTTGCTGGATGAGAGCAGAGCAGACTAGACTGACTTCCACTTCCATATTCCAGTTTACAGAAGGCTAATGTCTGCCTTCTTTGTCTAGTCCCACCTTTTTTTTTCAGATTTCAGGTCAATCAGTCTTTCTAACTTTAGTTAGAAGGTGATCACGAAGATCCTATCCAACAGGTTGAGTCGACTTCTTCCTATCATAAAAGAGCAGGGTGCAAGAGATGTTAAGAAATGAAAGAATACCCATTGTTCATGAACTTGTGAGAGAAATTTCTAGGCTGGAGGCAATCTCATCTTCAAACTTGATATGATGAAGGCATACGATCGTCTGGAATGGTATTTCCTCTTTCAATTAAGCATGGTACGAAGTCGCTTTAGTACGTATGTACTAATGGGTAAGTTTTATTAATTACTCAAAAAAGTTCTTGGAAAAAGAATTGGTTGAGAGGAGCGTAGTAGTAGATTGCGTACGAGTGGAATACCTCTTTAGAGCCTATGAGCGAGCTACATACTTAGAACGAATATAGTCTGGAAAGATAGAACCTGGCTTTTATACTAGTTACTACTACTTCACTCGTTTGTGTAGCCTGTGCGGAGTAAGCAAGTTACGTTTACTTATAGAGTGTTAAGCGCTTAAACTGGTCCTATTGAACCAGCTACTTCATCCCAGGCCTCTTTGTCAGTAGCTAATCTGAATTCGTAACCCGAGATCTTTTAAAGGGAAGCGGCCTAAAGAAATTCCCTTTGAATACCAGAAAATCCCCGAGAAGACAGAGCAGGTAAAGCTGTCGTTGATCTAGTTCTTTATACTTTAGACTTTCATCGAGATTGCCCTGGTGTTCGTAACACCTCTCTTTGCCGAATCGACTGCGAACTCAGGGTTAGCTTAGTCAATTCACTCTTTTCTTTCATCAGCTGTGATTTCCCGTGTTCAAAGAAGAGAAGCTCTGATGGATCTTTGCCTTTGCCGTTGATCCTAGCAATGAAGAAAAAGGCTATTCCTTTAGCTAGGCACGCACCTTGGCAGTAGGATGTGAAGCTGTTCACTCTGCTTTCCCCGGTCCCGGATTCGGGTTAATCTAAAGAATCTGATAGCCCATGTCAGGTAGTTAGAAGTGAGATAGATGTGTAACTAAACTCTAAAACTAAACCAAGGACCGCCGATTGAAGGGTAAGAGAAGGTAACCGGTTAGCGAGCGGTGTCGGTAGGCGAGGTAGGGAGGGTTCGTCTTAAACTTCTTGCCAGAATGAACCTAAATAAATAGTGATTTCTTAAGGAGGTTTATACCTTAGCTTAGGTCGATGTCTACGCATATAGGGCGTATAGCAGCTTCGATCTTATCTTAGTAATGTCATCCATTTTCAATGGGTTCCCTACGCCTCTTGCTATTGCAAAGAGAATTTCCGACCTTCACAGCTCCGGGAAATCGAACTGGTTTTATTGCAGGATTATCCAGGTCTGGTTTGAAGCTCTGATACCACCTTGACAGATTGATTGAGAAAGGCTCAATCTTCCAAGAGGAACCAGAAAGAACAAGAGAGAGACCTTGCTCAGATTTGAAACGGATAAAAAGATAGTGACTATTGAGCAGGGCTACTGAGTGCTCCTGTAGAGCTTGGCATTGGCCTGCATCCATTCTACTTAAAGTCGTTTTCTAATGAACCTTCCTACTCAAGAAAACTTCCAGTCTGCCAAGCTTTCGGGGATGAAGGGATCCGAATGTGCACCTCCTAATGATCCTTGAATGAGGCAGAGAACGAATGCTGAGTAGAGGGAGAGGAGTAAGGAATGAGATGTGATCCTAATGCTTGGGCAAAGGATTTGGCAGCTCCTGGCTTGGAGGGGAGGATGGAGAGAATCCCCGGTCGGCTAGGCAGTAACTGCGGACCCTGTCGATCTATCAGTTCGTCCAGTAGGGCATAGATAAAGATCAAGGACGAAATGGAAGTCCCACAGAGCGGGATCCGCAGATCCTTCTTGTTAAAACATTACCCCAAACAATTTCCTCATTCTTTTGAGTGCACTTCCCTAGAGGAGTTGCAATTGCAGGAGAATTCGAAATGTTCAGATGGCACCACCTCCAACGTTCGTTCTTTACTCATTTCTCTGTAGGGCTTGGGCCTTGGCCACTTATTGATGGCCTATACTCCTTCTCTTCTCTCGACTGACACAACACTTTCTATGTTATATACTGTAAACTTGAATTCGAAATGACTACGGTTCTAACATAACAGTAGACACCTTCTTCTATCTATATGAAAATGATTTTTCACTTTGATATACGTAATCTGGCACATGCCCTAAACACGTAAGAAATGCCCGTTCGTACGATTTTATGAACGCAAGAAAAAAACGTCCAATTCGCCAGCTTATCTCTACCGCCAGGCACAGAGCCCGATAAGTTGACTACCGCTAAGCAATAGGTTATAAGGCAGATCGACGACAATTTCATAGGCTTACCATAAATGGTTTTATTTAATGCATCCTTTCACAAGTCAGTGGAATCCTACCCCTTATTGCTTGACGTTTCCTCAGCGGCATTTAATGCTCGAAAAACCTTTTTCAGTGGTAATGTAATTCATGCATGACTTACTTGGACAAGACGAAGACAGCAAGGATAAACTGAAGCTCTCCGCCTATAAATACCTCTCCTTACTTGTAGATTGATCTTATCTCTTTCTACCTAAACTCATCCACCGCCCACTCTCTTCCTTTAATACATTCGTCAATTGCCCGAGCGGATTCGTTCAAGCAAGCTAATCACATTCCCGGGTAGGGGTACGATGTCATTACTCTCTTTTGCTCCCTCACTCCTTGAAGAAGAGCGAACAGCTAATCTTTCCTAGTCCTTTCGAACCAGTCTTTCTAAAGAGACTTTGGCTACGATTCGATCTCGAAAGCCCAGACTTCATAAAAGGCGACTGACTCTTCCATTGCTACATGAACCATCCGCTCCTTTTTCGATTCTTCTTCTATATAAGTGAATAGATCTTTGTGATTCAATCGATTCGATTCTCGTTCTCACCCTCGAGTCGGGAGAGACCTTGAGAACAGTGAACAGTTCCAGCATCATCCTATGAAGAAGAAGGCTTTGTCTCGTCCCTTCCCATGGTAGGCTAAACCGGAAAGAGAGAGCAGTCATCACATCTGCGCTCTAAGTCAAGAAGTCAAGCAGCAAAGACCGCTACTAATAAGATAGAAAAGAGCTACCTCACCCTCGGTGAACTCCCTTTCAAGACAGAAGCGCATCCAACCCCGTTCTTTTGGCAGCAAGTCAGATTCCCTTCTACGAGGGCTTAAGAAAAATCGATCTTTCAGGTGATGCCTATCCCCATTTAGGGATCTAGCCTAGCCACCAAAAGATATGAAATCCTTCATCTCAGATGCCTAAGAGTTGAGTCATACTAACTTGACTTAGCTCGGAGAGGGTGAATGAGTCTACCTTTCCATAGTAAAGGGAAATCCGAGTCGCTAGTACTTAGGTACTGGTCTTCATACCCTACTTAGATAAGACAGGACCAACTGAAGTCAAAGCAAATGCTACTGATTAAAGAAAGGAGCTATTCTGATTTTTTAGCCCAGGATTTTTGCAGAAAGTGACATTGTATAAAATAACTGTTCCACTCTGTGGCTTCGCTTCGGGTCGGGGGATGCCTCCTTTTCATAAGAAGTAATCAACACTAAGTCGCACCTAAGGAAAAGAGAAAAAGCGCAGCCATCGGCGAGCAAAAGGAGAAAGTCGCTTTAATCTTGATAATTGAGTGAAGAAGTTCCGGTAAGAGCCATCCTACACTATGAAACCATGCTGCATCGGTCTTTTCAGGGCCTGGAAGGCCTATTCGATTAGGCCAGGTTCGTAGACTGGGTACATAGAAAGGGGGAAGGGACGCTAACAAGTACTAAAAAAAGACTTTCCACAAGGATTGGCTCGATCTTCTTATTCAAGGATTCTTCTGCCTCACAAGTGCCGGTCGATCCCGACCGCACCGATGCGGCTTAACCATCGTTTATCCACAGATGCCACTTTGAAACAACTTGGAGGGGAACGCATCCCCGCATGAGCACTTTAACCAAAGAATGTAGGTCATAGCTAAATAAAAGGAGCATTACTTCGAACCAACAAGAAAGAAATCCAATTTGGAGTACTAACCAAAGGAGTGGCACTTGAAACGTAGAAAGACCAAAAACCCAGCCTCTTGCTGAAGCTGAACGAGATTCTCATTCTCTTTTCCAAGCCCGGTTATTGAACCTATGCTCTACTCAATCCCAAGTACCCGTATACGCTACCTTCCTTGATCGACCCAGAATGTACTATCTCTAGCCGTGAATTCACTACACGAACATTTAACATATGAAAGATAAACGAGATCCATTGCACAAGTATGCTCTTTCAATCAGTCCATGCTACCCACTACACAGGGTTATTCAATTCCGTTTGATTCAAGACAAGAAAGGGCAGGAACGCTTCAAATAGACTACAGTGGACATATTCTTCAGAGAGCCGCATAGACCCTCGATTTCGTTTAGAAAGAGAAAGAAGAAGATTACAGCCTAGTAGTTGGTGGAGGCACTAAGTACCCTTTGGGTATGACGAAAGGCTACAGCTATGCATAGGAAGTCTCAGTTAATGGGATGCCGGGTTCCCTTTGAGTGTAGAAAAGCTGCTGCTCGACTTGAATTGAGGTTGTGCCTCTTCCAATCGCCATAGTGAAACTTCTGATTAGCCCTACTCTACTAGATTAGCCATAGCTAATTCGATAAAGGAGGGGTGAAAGACTAAAATTTCGATATAGTTGGACACAACCTTTTTAGAAAGAAAGACTACGAGACTTTAGATTATCCATCCACTGTTACAAGAATGGTATGTGCCTCCATTAGGAAGAGAGGGAGAATGTGACTCAGTTTCGGTTGAAGTTGGCTTGCTGGATCTTGGAGTTGAACGTGAATAATTGTGAGAAATTACCCCCTTGTGTATCCTTCTGTTCCTAAGGGAAGGGGCTTACTCATATAAAATATAGAAACTCATAGAATATATATAGTTGAAAGTTTGCACTTAATCTATTAAGGTATTTCATTCCTGCCGAGTCTTTCTTGCTTTAAAGGACTTCTACCATGAACGTACTCCTTGGGCTGTGCCCTATCAGAAGCTTCAGCTTCATCCCCTTTGTTTGCTCCGCTGGGAGAGAATTGGGCTAAGCGTGTGGCCTTCTTATCGAAGAAGTGGTTAACGACCCCCTTTCTCGGGCAGTTCGTACTTCGAAACAAAGAAAATCCTTTTCTTCTGGATGAAATCCAGTCCCTTAGGTTATTCGATTGGAGTTTATCGATCTGAATGATGCTTGCGAAGAAAGGGCTTTCCTTCCCTACTATAGAAGATTCCGTCTAGAATACCTAGCGAACTAGAGAATAGTAAGCCCCTAGAATAGTCAGTTTAGGGAAGAGTTTTGTAGAATAAGTTTCAAGAAGGGCGAATAAGCTTAGCTTGAGGGTTAAAGGCGAAAATACCCGTTATAAATAGATTAGGCAAAATATTAAGCAGAAAAGATTCACCCCAGAGAATAGCCTAGAGAATAAGTCCCGAGTCAAAAAGGTGGGTGCCACTTGTCTTTCTTTCAATAGTAAGTGGAGATGGCACTAGTCTTTCTATATTGATTGTTTTGACGGTTTCATCTGAGTTCTACAGGAAGAGACCACTTCCATTGTCAATCTCCAAACGGCTGCTTTGAAGCATCTGGTCTTGCTTCGCCATTAGGTTATCCTTCCGCTTATTGGAGCGGAAAATTCCTAGGCGATTTCCTGCCGCGAAGAGTAGGTTGTCGTCACTGTCGAGAAATCAGCTGCATTTTTCGAGTTTCTTTTTTGCCTCTCCTTCCTTTTGAAGTCATTGTCCCGAACCATTTTGAGGCATACCGGCCTACTCTACCGAACGCGGCGATAAAGGTGTCGACAGAATCTGATGGAAACTAGTCTACTGAAGCCTGTTGACCAACTTGAAACTCCATATGCTTAACCTGGGCAATTCGTCAAAGATCAGATGCCGAGCCCGAGCACGGACATAGAAGAATTTGAGCCCGCAGAAGGGTAGCTTAAAAGCAAAAGCCCTGGGAAGAATAGCTAGAAAGAAGTAGAAGAGGAAGCCGGGTGAACTAGACTAGAAATCGGGGTAAGATTCTTTATAGTTGAAGGAGGTGACACAGAGAATGATCTTTCTTTGTTTTCAGCAGACTGACCTGCCCACGGAGCGGTAAAGAGCCAGCCTAAGCCCAATAGTCATTGCGTAGGGTGCAGTTCTTTCTTGACTTTCCTTCTTTCAAGTCAGAATATGTGGTTGAAGAGAGGGCTGCTTCCCCATGACTATAATAGTGAGGCCAACAAACAGCAAGGGATTGAAACTAACTACCAGGTTCATGAAACGAAGTGAAATCTGGTGCTGATGAGGTGTATTCATTCTTATCTGGAAGAATTTTTTTTGCGTCTGATTAGCTAGTTGGTGAGGCAATAGCTTACCAAGGCGATGATCAGCCACACTGACACTGAGAGACGAAAGCTAGGGGAGCGAATGGGATTAGATACCCCAGTTGTCCTAGCCGTAAACGATGGATACTAGGCGCTGTG
>OX326954.1:0-30000 GCA_946800315.1 Misopates orontium | reverse complement strand
ATCACTTCCTCAAGCAGCAGCCTTATTTGATTAGCTTTGCTTTGGCGGGTGATCCCTTTCTCTAACTTCGAACTTCCATTCTACGTGTACTTGCGGTTAGGACCAAAATATCATCCCTACGACTAAATAGGGGTTGTTACAACTCTATGATTTCTAACGAAAACAAGCGATTTTTACGGGGTATTAGGATTTCGAAACGAGTTGCACACTTATAGCCTGGCCTCGTAAAAAAGACCTAGTTGAAATGCCCCCTTTTGAAAATATCAGGAACCCATTAAAGTCAATAGGGAACCTAACAGTGATGCTAAGATAGAGTCTCCAGCCCCGGACTCTAATAAGAATGCGGAAGGTGGTGAGCCCGATCCACAAACTGATAGAGGGACCAACCCTAGGGGCAAAAGCCCACCTAACAAAAGGGGACCTCCCTAACTAATGCATCCCATCTCTGATAGCAGCAAATAAGTCTCATAGTAGCTAAGTGGCCTGCCTAAATAAAGCTAGGGCGTCCTTCTCAATGCTGCTAAGTAGCTACGTTCACCAAATCCGTCCTAAGACTAAGGAAGCGTTTAAGATGTTCCCTTCAGTCAGAGAAAGGAGTCCTTCCTCCAATCAATGCTTTGGTCAATTCCTTCTCTCGAGAGCCGGGCTGGTCCAACATCTCTTCCTTTGGAAAATGTCCCAGGCTTCCCTTACCCCTATCAACTAAGGTAAGGTTGAGAAAGAAGGAGTTCCTATCAATAGAAGAAGGGGTAGCGACTCCTTACTTCCATGAGGGTACCGAACAGGTACCGATAAGCGAGCCCTAGATGAGCTTCAATTCATAGATCGAAGGGACAGGAAAAGGGTTGGCCTTATTCGATCGATTAGTAGGGGGATAGGTTCCCTTCCTCCATTGGTACTGATTTCTCGGTTAAGAAACTGAAATCAATGAGCCTTGGCCAACCAAGGTATGGGTAGATAGAGAGTGAGGAGAGGTCCTCTTCAACAATACATCGATTTATTGCTTCAAAGAGCTATGAGAAACCGTTAGGTTTAGTTAGATCATCAAAAGAAAGAACTATTGATAGAAGATAGAATACAGCCCTAAGGAAGTAAGGCAAGAGAAGAAAAAGGGAAGTAAAAGAAGGTAACTGACAAGCCAACCTGTACAGTATGAGAAGTTATGGCTGATCCCACCAAGCAGCGGGTAGCGGCGCATTAGAGGGTAGAGTTAGGCCAAGCAGTATGAGGAGATGAGGTCGGTGAGCTAGTAGAGTTAGAGCTAGTTGCTGAGCTTGTAACAATCTCACTGGAAGAACAAGCTAGTTAGCCAGCCACCAAGAAGGTATGGTTCGCTACCAGGAACCGGATACAAAGACATAAATACAGAGTAGGTGCATGATCATTGCAGATAGTCGAAGACTGAATCTGAGCTTATGAAACTAGAGGGGAGGGCAAAGCGCATCCTAAGAAACGGGATCCTTTGGGTGGTTTTCTTCAATGACTAGCCATCTCGAACATTTACCCAAGGAAAGATGAAGCAGCCCGTTCCGGAAAGCTAGCTTCATCACGAGTAGCTTCACCACTGCAGAGGAATTCATTCTTCTTCCTCTCTTCGGAGAGCCCTTTCCTTTCGAGTGGGCGTAAGAAAGAGAAATTCCCAGTCGAAGGTCAAATCCTAGTAATACGGACTTGACTTTGCAGCAGATGAAAGAAGAACTGCGACAAGAGAGCGATTCTTGCCCCTTCTAACTCCACTAGCTGGCTATCGAGAAAAGAAAACTTTTCTCAAGAAAGTCAACTCATGCGCCCTTTTTTCCTTCTTACCCCAGTCTACAGAGCCTTGAATTCTTCGTGCCCTTGGTTTACTTCACTGGGGGGTTCTCCTCCCTTGGAACCAGGTATTCCTTAAGAAATAGCACAGTTCAAGCAGAATCCTAATCAGACTCGAGCCTATCACTTCTAGTAGCCCTGCAAACCACAAAAAGGCTCTGACTTGACTGACACTGCTACTTTTCATCCTAGCCTAGCTTTACTCGATTATGATATTTCTATCAAGAGAAGATAAAGAGCCTATTCCCACCCGAGGGGAACTGAGCCAGAAGTGACCCAAGAATAAATAATAGGCATATGGAGCATAAAAAGGCTTTATTTAAAAGATCAAGGCTTTATAGGGGGAGTTCCGACTATTAGATTAGGATTGATGGCAGGCAGGATTCGAAGAAAGGAGTTATGCTTCTCTAGAATCCGGCCACTATGCACGTCTGTATTTAATGATTTCTGGTGATGAGGGGTGCACGTCCGGAGCTGGTGTAGAGAGGTGGTGGGAGCGGCATAAGATCACACGGGTCGGGCTCCCTATTTTCTTCTTGCTTTTCCTTCTACGCTCTGCTATCTTAACGTAATCCTGGGGAGTGGGCTTCTAGTCCAGCCTTTCAAGCCCTACTAAGTAAAGGGGGATCGTGCCTTGGCAAAGTGACCGGCACAAGCCTTCCTTGTAAGCTAATCCCCAGACCCTCAAATAGGGGGTTCAATTTCATCTTCGCTAGCATCGGAATTGCCTAGCTTTCATCTTGCCTTTCTCTCTATCAAGGGAGAGGCCAGCAATTTGGCCTATTCATGCGATATGAAAATGAAAAAGACTTTGCTTTTAAGCTTAAGATAATGTCCAGGAGAACGCCCTTAAGTATTAAGTAGCAGTGCCCTTTTATTAATGATCTACGAAATATAGGTATGAATCCCAACCTCTGAGAGCACTCCTAAATGCAGAGAGATAAAGAATTAGATTGCATAGGATTTGTAAGAATCTGCTATTTCAACATCTTTTCTTAGTCCCCGCTAATCTTTCTCGATGCTTTGAATAGCTATCAGTTCAATCATTCACTTCCAGGAAAGAAGAGCTAAGCGTTCAAAGTCCTACCCTTTTTTATATACGAAAAGAGTCTAGCCGCAAAAGGAAAGCTTTTCATGTCACCATGTACACTATGGTCTAACCGCGAAAGGTGCTCAATGTCATTTATCAATTCCATTTCTCAAGAAAGATGATATTCAAAATCAGGATTTGCCGTGGAAAGACCCCAGTCTTGAACCTTCATTTCATGAAAGTACACGAATTTTCTTAGATTGGGCTGCTTTTCTCCCGTTTTCGGAAGAAAAAGAGGTGCTTCCTGGCTTTCGACTTCGATAAAGATTGCAGTTTGCTTTTTAGTTGAGTTAGAGAGTCGTCTAGGCCTGTCCATTAAGGATTTACTGCTGTGTGTCAAGATTCTAAGTGGAAACCTTAGGCGTCTGCCTCGAGGCATGTTAAAGATTATTCACGAGATTGCTCTGGGAGGATTCAAAGCAAACTACTAGTTGTGCTACCAGGTCCGAAAGCCCACCCCAGTTTACACATTTCAATTTACCGTGTTAGAGGGCGGCCTTAGGAACCATTCTGCACTTCTTACTTGCATTCTTAGTTCAAATGAACCTTGTCGGGGCACGACTTCCCTTCTAGTCGCGACATCATCGACCAACACTATGACTTACAGCTATACAAGAGGAGATCCTTCACACATTCACGTCCGTGAATACAAGAGAAGAGTGACTCGCTCGGTCGTCCCACTTAATTACGAAATGCAAATATAGTCAATAACAAAGTCGTTTTCGTAGAGATTGAGAAAGCGTAAGTGAAGCGGTGGTGGTGATCCAGTCTTCAAAGAGAATCTCTCGACGGTCTCGAAGGTGTAGCTAGAAGGTCGTCTAAGCTACTATAGAAGAGTTTTAGAATCAATCAATATCTGCCCGAAGAGCGAATGGATCTCCGAGAATCGATGTCTTCGCGAATGTCTGGTGGAATGCCTTGGGATTTGATCCTTTCAAAGGAAGGTCTTTTTTTCCAAAGCCAACTCGTCTGGCTGCCTGAATCTCTGCCCCTATGTGGATGAGGATCCAAGAGTTCGTGAAGTGTTGAAGAGTGGCGAGGGCATATGTCTGACCCTTTCATATATTGTAAATAGGCCCCTGGATCTCTCTCTGAATAGCCTGAATGTCCGACTGTGTGTGCTGGGCATCCTGCTAAGTGTGTTTGCGTGTTCGTCTTTCCTCGAATGTAACGTAACGATTGAAAAGAATCAATCCCACCGCCTTTCTAAATGTCTGAATGCAGATAGTGCAACTACTGAAAGGTATATCCCCAAGGCAAGGTGAAAGTCCTAAAGTTTCCGGGGTCAGTGGTGTAAAGTTCTAAAACCTATATCTCTTTGTTAGGGGCTAACTAGCAGAACTGCATGGAACCTGAAAGCTATGGCAGTATAGAATGTTCGGATGTTCCCGAAGGGCAAAGAAGGATCGAGACTCAACTAAATCAGCGACTGTAAGGCAAGCAGTAACCCAGTCTTCAAACCTGTCTCTTAAGTGTTCAAGGCGGTCCACTCAGGTGGGAAGGTCCGTCAAAAAGACTTCCTGGAAACCAGACTAAGTAGCTAAGCAGGTTGGCATAGAGAAGGTGCAGCTCTTTTCTTTCGAATTCTGGGAAGTATGCTTATCTGATCTGGAAGGAGAGCTCACTTTCTTTCTCTTGGAAGGAGTGGTACGTACTCTAAAAAGAATATATCTCAAGTGAATCCCGAAGCGAAGGTCGGCTAGGCCACTAAGGGAGAGTTTTAGAATCCATATCCGCCCCTCGATTTCTATTACTGTCACCTAGATCTATGCCTACACTGTTACTGAGTGAATTCGTAGCTATTGCTGGAAGGGAAGACCCGCTAAAATAAAAGGTAGAGTCGCATCCGTAGTCTCTCATTCTAATTCCGCTTCTCACTTTGCTCCATCCAATTCTTATTTATCATGCGCGAAGGAGCGAAACTGCATCCTGATTCTTTGAGTTGTAGAACGAGACTTTCTCTGCTTAACGAAGGCACTGAGCATAATGAGACTTGATCCTTACGAGCGAAGGCTACTTCATTCATAAAACTGAGCAGAACAGTTAGTGCTAGTACCATTGTTATCCCATCAATGACCATAGCCCGAAGCAGACCTGGAAGCGGATCTGCGAGTGAATGAAATTGAACGATTAATATCGCCTTTCATGCAAATTACGATTTAGATGACTTCCTTTCCGGATGTCGATTGGGATAAGGGTTTGATCGAGAGCTAGGAGATTAGGTTGTTTAACCTAAGAGAGGAGATCCAGTTTACAGAGGAGATGCCAGAGGCGGTGGCTGTTCAAGGAAGTTTCTAAGGGGGAATCTTTTTTTATAAAAAGATAAGATCCTACTATCAAACCAAAGGAGATTGCTAACAAGAGTAGCTTAAAAGCACCTAGTTACCGAGGCAGATGAGAAGAACTGAACAAGCCAAGAGGAGTACTCAATCAAAGCGAGCTTTCATTTTAGCGGGGGAGTTCATCAATCGTTCAGAAAGCGATTCAGAAACCACCCTTCAGAAGGGTATGTGAAATAGTAGACGATGGACCAGCAGAGTACTAGAATAGGTGAAGCTTTTTCTTTACCAAAAGATATTAGTAGTTTAGTAATCGGAGCAGATGATAGACCAGAGCGGACCGGAGAGCAAACCTTAGATGGTATAGGACAAAAGAGGATAACTCAAGGTCCTACCCCACCAGGCTCGACTAAAAGGAGAGGAAGGATGGAATTAAGGACTTTGCTAATCCCATGATCTTTTCTTTCAGAAGCATTCCAACTCGGTTTTCAAGGTGAAAGAAAGAGCCTGGATAAGGGCCTACTTACTGGACTTCTCTGGAATCCAAACTCCTTACAGGGATCAGATCAGTCCTCGGTAGGATACCGAAAGCAGGGAAAAAAAAATTGGATATCAGATAGGGCATCGAACTCACAAAGGACGGCAACTAAAAGAAAGCTAAATAGGAGGAGGACTCAGACTTGAAGATTCATATCTAAGCAAGAAACCTGATGCTTCCGGAATAAGATGAACTCTGAGTGTAATGAAAACATACTTTTCTGAGGAAGATTTTTCTATTTTTTAGAGGAAGCGATTTGATATTTATTAGGGAACTGCGAAGCGAAGTTAGAGTGAGGGTATAACCTTATAGTGGTTGGTACTTGACAAAGTTATCTTAGATTGCCTTATCCTTATCATAAACTCTATTGATCCGGCCAAATAAATATACCGCAGGTAGATCTGTCCCACTCTCCTGACCTCACCTCTGTTTTTTTGGAGTAAGGGATGATAGAACATAACCTGTCAGTTATGCCACGCTACGGTGCCTTAGCTGGTTCCCGATCCTCCTTCCAATTCTTCGTCTTTGAGTAGGTAATGAGGAACAGCAAGAAGATGGGTTGTTACCCAAAACAGTGTGGGTAGCCTGCCCCAATCAAGTGTTGCGTTCACTGAACGATTGATTCAGCATAGGAAGGGGGATTGCTTTCCTCTGAAGTCAACTTCCTCAGAAAGCTTGGGTATTGGGTTAGTGGATTCTCTCGGAAGTCAGAACGAATACCGAGACCCCTTTCTTTCATTCAGCGACTGGGTACGCACTTCGCCATGAAAGATCTTGGTGATCTTCATTTCTTCTTGCTTGGGAATCGAAGCCAAACGTACATCGACTGCTCTAGTCTTGACTCAGACTAAATACACCTTGGATCTGCTTACTCGCACTCATATGCAAGACTCCAAGCCGTGTCCCACACCCCTTGCGTCTGGCTCAAAGCTCTCTGCATACGATGGTGCTCCTCTCTCTGATGCAACAGAATATCGTAGTATTGTTGGCGCCCTTCAGTACCTCCCTCTCACCAGACCTGACATTTGCTATGCCGTCAATCAAGTTTGTCATTTCATGCACGCTCTCACCACCGTACATCTCCAGGCTGTAGCATCTTACGGTATCTGAAGGGTTCTCTTGGCCTAACCATCACTCCGGGACCGTTAACCACCTTCTTTGCATTCTCCGATGCCGACTGGGCTGGCTGCCCCGATAGCAGACGGTCCACTACTGGCTTCTGCGTATTTCTCGGAAAAAACCTACTGACTTGGGTTTCCAAAAAGTAACCGACTCTTTCCAGGTCTAGTGCCGAAGCAGAGTACAAGGCACTCGCCCTTACTACCTCTGAACTGTTATGGCTTTCTTACTTGCTACGCGATCTAGCGGTGCCATTTCGCTATCAATTTCTCCTGCACTGTTATAATGCTAGCGCTACACACTTGGCGGCCAATCCTGTGTTCCATGCCCGCTCTAAGCACATAGAAGTTGACTACCACTTCGTGAGCCCTTCCCTGTCTCACTGAGCCGCCTAACCCAAGTAGTTGTCGGCCGTTCTGTTCTATCATTCCATGCATGGAATGTTCCTTCCCTCCTAGCTCACCACCCGGGTGAGGAAGGAGAGTCCCACCTCTTTGAAGTGGGAATTCTTCCTTGGAAAGGCGTGGAAATCCACCAGAGCTTGCTCATCGAAGAAGAAAAGCGGGCTCTCTCTTCTTTCGGTAAAGTTTGGATTGAATTGCTTTCAAGTATCGGAGAAATATACATCCCCTTTTTCTTCGTCTTCCGGAACCGGTAATCCCATTCATCCTGGTCTGATCCGAACGGATCTTGTTGAATGAATTGATCCATTGTTCTATGCCCTACTTCTGACTTCAATTTTTCCTACTCGGATCCGCCGTACTCCCTTTGACTACTCCGGAGATATAGTGGAAACATTTTGTTTTGGTGGAGAGTGGGGAGTGAAAACACCAATGCAGCAGAGAACGACCACATGAATCGGAATCCGCTTGCTTAACTTATTAAGACGACCGAGAAATAAAGGGTCCGCGTTCTCAAAGTGGTTGATCTTAGCGTGCTAGCCGCTGCTTCATTTCGTATAGTGATAACGCTTTCTCTTTCTTAGCGCTCCGCCCCCCTTGTATAGTAAGGGGAACCTTGGTTGCGCGTTTGGATCCGCGAAGGGAAACATAGAAGCAAGAAGATGAGATAATAAGAAGAGCTTAAGTCCTACCAATCCCTTAGAAAGACATACTCTGCTAGTAGTTCTCGCCCAAATAAACCCCTCCATTAAACGACCAGGTCCATTATTGGCGGTCAGGCTGGGGTAGGTCTCCGAGGGTGAAGACAGACCTGATCTCTAGTGTATAGAAGGGACAGTAGTCTCTCCTTTTTCTCTTCTTTGCACAATTGTATTTACGGATCACATTCTCAATAATCTACTCTTTATGAGTTCAGTTCATTCTTCCATTTCTCTAAAAGCCATCCACTTGTCGTACATCTGCGGGAAAGCTCCTTCTCTTTCTATCTTAGCTTAGAATCCAGTTGGGGAGTAATTCTTCGTGATTGAGTCAACTAAACCTGTCCAAGACGAAGTCGTGCAGAAAAACCATGCTTTCGCTACTCTTTTTCCCTCTCTTTGGAAGGAGTGTTTTAGGACGCTCTACTTCGTTGAGTTCTCCTCGCAGAGGCCTCTGATTCAGCCGACCTAGAGGTAGGCTTGGGCCGGTTTTTTCCCTGTAATAGAGTCTCCGCCTTGGAGTTTAGGCCTTTCTTCTTTTGGCCATCGTCTGCAGCTTCTTATTTCTTTGAGCTATCGACACCGGTAAGCTCTTATTGAATTCCTCGAGCTAACTGGACTGAAAGCAGGCAATTCCATTTCGTCTCTTATTAGTAAAAGCAGCCATTGGTCGCTTACTGTAAAAGTCTTTCGCTTTCTTCATCTTCAAATAATGGGTGATTGATGACAGAGAGTCCGATCTATCAGACGAGATGGTCCAAAAAGGGGACTTGAAGGTGCAGATAGATCCGAGAGGGGGCTATCTGTGGGCGAAGTGGAAAGCAAGTTTTGGAAACCCTTATAACAGATCTTTGCTGATAGAGATCAAGATGAAGACAATTCGACAGGCTCTATGAGAGCATCTTTCGACTGCAAGCATCGCCTGCTCTTGAGATGGTATCTGTTTACGGATAGACTGGACTACGCGGGAGCTTTGTAGCTACGCGCGCTCTTGTGGCGTAGGTGGCTCCGTTGGTTCCAGAATGAGGATTGGAAATCTGGAACTGGACTGAGAATCAATGGGAGACGGAATCCTACCTAGGTTGATTCCACACCTCCGAAAGAAAACGACTTTCGGGGCCTATACCGCTGCGAGTCGCCAATCAGGGGCCTAAGCCGGCAGAGCGCATCGTACCTTATTACAGATAAGTGATCGGTCGAATGGCTGTATCCGACACCCGGTATACTAAGAAAAGAGAATCAGACTTTCAGGGCGCTCTTCTACATGCTGTACAGTCCGGTCCGATGTGCGCGGTTTTTAGCTTCGTCTGCCGCCGTTACTTCTCTTTCTAACAAACAATTCTTTTTCTCCATCTGGGGGATTCCGAATCCATACGCGGGAGCTGGTTGAAAGGAAGCAGCCCTCAAGCGCCTGGCTAGAAGTCCGAAAGGCAATGTCACGGCTAGAAGTAAGGGGGGAAGTCCTCTACTATGAGTCTAGACAAGGGTGAAAAGAAAAAAGAGAGCCCGCCTGCCACACCGACGGAGTAAGACCGAGTGGGATGCCCCGGCTGTAGAAGGTCATCAGCGGTCAGGCGAAGAGAAAAGGACTGACTGGCGGCCAATCTTCAATCCATCTTTCATTGGAGGGAAGTTTTGGCTTTCAGTACCAATTGGGCCGAAGTGAGGCTTCGCAGATTCATTGAGATCTTCTACGACCCAGGAATGAGAAGTGCAAGAAGGAAGAAGAGAAGACTGACAGACATTGCTTTGCTTAGACGACCAGCACCAGTGACCGGGGAAGGCAATCCATTCGCATTAACAAGGGAAAGGATGCCATTAGAATTGGAATAAGGACTGATCTCAAGGGCAGCCTCCTTAGCAAGAAAGAAGAAAAGGGAGAATCCCGAGGAGACCGACCGCTATTATACAACAGAAGTTTCGAAAGCTTTGCCCTTTATTCGCGCCCTCAACTTAAAGATAGCCTTTACCTACCATCTGATCCAATTACAAGAACACCTACAAGAGCGCCTGCCGACGGTGACCGAAGACTTAGGCGCCTAGGTTAGGACAGAGCCAGAGTCCCAGAAGAAGGGGAGGAGTTCATCTAAGCCAGAAATGTGAATTCAAGAAAGACTGAGGCAGGAGCAGGGCGTAGACTGCTTCGCCTAGACCCCCATGACCATATGACCGACCGACAAGACCCTGTGCTGCCACAAGACCGAATGAAGAGAGGTCGAATTAGTGCGGGAGAGCAGAAGTCGTCCTACTCTTCGAGGGGAAAAAGAAAGCTTTTTCGTCGAAAGATCGTAGATGAAGAGAGCAAGCTTGACAAACCTATCCTAATAAGAGAATCCGTTTCATTATTCGGCGAAGAATAAGAGTTTAATATGATCGGACAGGGGCTTGGTTCACAGAGACAAGGAGAGGGCTCTCCCATGCCGAAAAGAAGACCATCCCTAGTCACCTTCAAAGCCAGCGATTAGGTTAGGCGACAAGGTTCGGTACAAAGGAGACGAAGGATCTAGACAAAGACATCGAGTGAAAAGAACATGAGTGAAATAGCCATTGCTAGACTGGCAACTTTGGTCCTACCTACTCTCATTGTCAGAATATGCGGGGAAACCGTCAGTGCCATAGACGAGTGAAGGACGAACTGCAAAGGGATTTGGTGAGTGAGTGGATTGGAATAGGTGAAGTGAAGGGCGAAAGGGCAAGAAAGTGCCATGACGGAGTGCCCGGGCCGGGACTAAGATCAAGAAGAAGAGGAATTGAGTGGGTGCGGGAAAGAAAATAGAAGTGCTCTCTGAAATGCCTATGCCCTAAGAGAAGAAAACTCGGTGGGCTCGGTCTCTCTGGATTGCGTAGTCATTTCCCCCAGCTAGTTCTCTTTTGAACTCCTTTTGGGAGAACCGGATGCCTCAAGATGAGTGGAATGCTTTTCCTTCATTTCTTACGATGATAGTAGGCTGAACCCGAATAAGGCTTCCTGAACCCGGGAGATGATTGAATTTGATCCGCCTAAATCCCATACTCCTAAGTCAACTCTACTCTAACTTAATAAAGAAATAGAAGAAGCGGGCGGGACTCAATCCCCCCAGAAGGGCCAAGCGCTTTAATCTTAAACCTCCGGTAGAGAAGGAAAGCAGCATTGTCCCAGCTCCTCTCTTATTATCTTCGTTTTTTCCTTGCGCCATCTTAATTGGGCCTTCCTCTCATCCGGATTTCGTTAGAGAGTTTCCGCCAATTGCGTGAAAGCGGGGTGACATTTCTCACCTCCTTAGACATGGGGATAGATGAGTAGGCCTCTCTGAGAGGAGTCATTTCGAAGTTCTTTTCTTACGATCTTTCTTGAGTCATTCGATAGGATTTTCAATCCACTGGAGTTGGGGACTGTGATCTTTTCTCTACATCACCGCAGTCTCGGCTAAACTCTCATTAGAGAAGGAGAGAGTCTCTTTTTCAAACTTGTCGTCCCATTACACCGGGGTTGGATATTTCATAAGGAAAGATTTTCACCAACGAGAGTTAGGCCATAAGGAAAAAGAAGGATCTCCCTACATTCTGAGACACACGAACTTCGTCGGAACTCTAGGCGAGATTGAAAGTGAAAGAAGAAGGAGACAGGCCGCCGCTTCAACCTTGCTTTTCTTTCGACATAACTATAGGAGACCATTTCTCTCCTTTATTCATCTTTCCTTTTCTACACCTGCTTCGAATTCGAGGCCTATCCCCTGCATTCTCTAGGGCAATCCGAGCAGTTCCCTAAGTCGGACTGAAAGCATGTGACAGTGATTCATAGGCAAGACCGACCTCTTTGTCTGTCTCATCTGCTAAGTCTCCCTCTTCTAGCTCTTTGCGTTCATCCTAAGGCTCCCTCAACTGGACCAAGATTTCTCGTATGTGAGGTAGAAGTCTTGAGTTCAGTTGCATCATTTCCATCTGCCCCACGAGACCGCTCATTATTCCCCACGACATTTTCGATCCGAAAGAAGAAGGCCTATGATCATCACAAGAAAAAGAAGAAGGGGAATTCGGGCCTAGATGTATGTATGTCTGAAAGTACCTAAGAAGAGCAAAGTGCAGGGACCCGGAAAACCGCATAGAAGCAGAGGTAGTAGGGCTAGCCTTTCCTATCATATGATCTTAGTTGGAGGGAGGCCGAGTGCCGGATTCTTGTATACGCCTTCACGAGAAAAATAGAATTGTGTCAAAAGATCGGAGATTTATAGTGTGCATTTGTTCCTTCTGCGGATAGGCTTAGTTAAGCAGTTGACTAAGGAAAGAAGGATAGGCTCCAAAAGTAGTGGAGAGCTCAACCCCAGCTAAGATTATATACGTTATTTACTTGATCAAGCTAGGGAGCTTGGATTCGTCAAGTCATCACTTATTCGATTGTTGATTCTATTCCGGTCGAATAAATACCATATTGGTTCCACCCAGGAACTTATTAGGACTCTTGACAACTTCTTCAGATACCGAAACTGGGCTCGAAGATCTAATCGTGCCAGAATCTCTGGCTTGCAGAACAGATTTTCCGACTTTTGAACTTTTCTTTGGGAATTAGCTGCCAGAAGCATCGGAAAGAGAAGGATCTGATAAACTTCCACTACCGAGTGGAACGATTCATTCCATAACTTCACCGATAGAACGAGTCTGCTAGCAGGAAGAAAAGCTCGATGATGAAGAAGCCGCCTTTGAAGTGGAAGACTTTGTGCCCAAGATTCTGGGATTTCCTTTCCTAATCCACAAAGGAAGATCGGAAACGACGGTACGAGAAGCCCTTACTAAGGGTAGACTGACAGAAGGCTTTGAGCCAATTCGGATTCTTGAAATCCCCTTTTACGCCTAAATGACGGGGGTTTGGGACCTTTAAAGAAACTTTATCACGGAAAAAGATCAAAACCGAACTCTCGATCGGGCTGCCAAAAGTCTGTCCGGGAAAGGGCTCGGAAGCATCAGTCACCAGTTCATGGGACTTGCTCGAGTAAGGGAACTTGAGACCTAACGGGAGAGGGCAGGGAGAGTCCGTAAACTACATCTTCTTGAAACCAACTAGTAGGATTGACAACTTTCAAAGTGAAATGAGTTGCTTCGGCTTGCAGGAAGAGAAACCGGTATTTAAGCTGACTTGGTATCCTCCTATTTTCCTTGATCCGGCTTCATAACCCTTTTGCCCAGCCCACTTTTTAGTTCAAAAGTGGTAATTCACTTCCAAAGCAAAAGGCAAAGGATCAGACATCGGGATAGGAACTAAAGAAATGGGCTATCAACAGCCCTTATAGCTCATTCGACCTCCGTTTGACCGGCAAAGAACCAACCAGACTGACCTAGTGGATAAATCAGGAATACCGAAAGAAAAACAAGAATTGGATCAGAGAATGCGATTGCATTATAAGGTCTCAATTGAAGAGATCGAGCCAGTTCAAATTGACGTAACATGAAACCTATTAATCCGAAAGCGCCGTGGAGAGCGACAAAAGTCCAAAGACCGCCTAATTGACACCAACGAGTAAAATCGCGCCTTGTGCTTCAGGACCCCATAGTAACAACAAAGAGTGTGCTAAACTATTAGCAGGAGTAGAAACTGCGGCGGTTAAGAAGTTGCAGCCTTCCAAATAGGAACTTGCCAATCCATGGGTATACCATGAAGTTACAAAGGTTGTACCCATAAACCAACCCCCTAAGGCAAAATAGGCACAAGGAAAGAGCAATAGACCGGACCAACCTACAAAAACGAAACGGTCCCTCCGTAACCAGTCATCCATAATATAAAATAACTAATTTTCCTCTGTTGGAGGAGATTGATTGCACTTTATACCGTACCTTACTTAGTCTTCCGCTGGACCTGGATTCTCTAAAGTTTTAATAGAAGTACCCCTCTGGAAAAAGGATTGTTGATGCTCTGCTTGTACACAAGAAGTCGAATCCGGCTTTTTTGATTATTAGGGTACGTACTGCTTTTGGATGATCATAGGCCCTCAGATAATGATTGTGTCAGTGCATGATGACCCGAAGTCTTAGTGTGGCTGACAAAGGGGCTTACAAGAATGAACTAGCTCGCGCGAAAAAGAACTATCTGTTAGTAACGAAGAAAGTGCTAATCTCGCAGTCAACTGTTAAGAAGCGGCGGAGAGAGGTGTAAATCATGAATCAGCAAGCCTTCCAACAAAGGATTTCGCAGTGGGTTGGCACATAAAATAAAAACTTTCCAACCCAAGGAAATAGACAAGATTGAAGCTCCTTGCTTGGGTTCGGTTATCATTAAATGTATAGGGCCACTTTGGGTATTGAAGTGAAGATACTTGCATAAATCGAAACTTCGGGCGTAGAAGAGAAGCCCTTTCTGATACGTCAAAAAAAGAGATTCTACGCCGTAAAGGAAGCGTGTGCCCAATCACTAACCAGGAGGTGGTCTTCATCAAACCCTCTATCCGGACTTAACCTAGACCTTTGTCCGGCCTAAAAACCCTTTCTATCGCTCCTCACTTAGAGAACACCCCAATCCCATTTCTCGATATTCTATCCAGCAAGGGGCGCTGCCCTCTCCCTCGCTATTCTCCACCCTCTTTCCTTTCCACATTTCTAAACAATAGGAACAAATGGGACCGAACCTGACGTCTTTTGCCAAGCTGCCTACGTACCCTTGATTCTTATGTCTTATGTTAAGGGATCAAGTCGCGCGTAGTTCTCTTCTCTTTTTTTTGACCCAACTTCCAAAGCAAAGGCATTTTCGGGGACTAGCCTCCTTTCTTCTTTCTTGGACTTGGATCGGAATACGAATGAGATCAAAAATGCCATCATGACTCAAAAAGAAACGAGATCCAATGAGAATTTGCGCATAGCTTCGCTTCTGGTGGTGTCGAGGGGCCTTATGGCTCGCATTTCATCCCCGACCTCTCCATTGAGCATTTAAAACTTTTTCAGTCAGCTTCGCTTGTTTCAGGAGATTAAAGTTTTCTTTACTCTCTTGATAGTATAAGCTCTCGTGTCCATTGACCTCTAGTTCGTGGACAATCACCTCCAGGTGTGACCCCCCGTACCTCGCTTCAAACATTTCCGCTAAGCGTTCCAATTTGAAGGAGCCAGCTCTTTGAATCCCTTCCTCAGCCCGTAATTTCCGGATGAGGTCGCTAATTCTGTCGTGAGCCTCCAGAATGCGTCGCATCTCCTCGAGCCTCTCGGATCGGCTTTCATGATCAAGTTGGTGAGCTTCGGAGCTCTGCCCATCTTGGATTCCCACATCCCGTGCCACGGAAGAAGTCCCAGGCGATGCTTCCTCGGCCTGGGAATTAGATAGCTCATTCCAAAGAAAATGAGGATCAATGAACTGAGGCGGAGAAGGTTGTTGCGCTTCCACCCCAGGCTCAGGGGCGGGGGAAGCTCCCGGAAGTCCCATGAAGAAAGAGGAGGATGGCGCGGTGGTGGGGATGGATCCCACCGGGCTAACGTTCGGCCGGCCATCAGCGGAGCCCTGGTTGCTCAGATGGCTGGCCGCCGAGTAGAAGGAAGCATCGGAAGAAAAGGATTCCGATGCAGAAAAGTAGGATTGCTCATCCCCACCAGCATCTAGTAGAAGTGGGTAGGGGCACTGGGTGGACGGTCGATCCGTCCCCGAATCAAAGAAAAATAGCCCCTGCCCTGTCCCCACACTCAAGACTAGTGGGAATAAAGTGGTCAAATCCACACCTACGTGGGAAAAGACGTAGATCCGGATCAAAGCTCCTAAGAAAGAGATTCCAAAGAACAAGAATCCATATCCAAGAACTATAAGTGGAAAAGCGTCCTTGTCTTTCAAACGACAAGAAGAAAAACGAATCAGAAAGATGAAGCCAAAAAGCACTATTCCAAAGACAATCAAAAATTTCCCTGTGATTATAGCGCTTCCTAGAAAACGTCCGAAAAACCCTGCTACGGAACTACTTAGAATGGGCAAAATCCGGCACATAAAAGGCAAAAGACTGGTCAACATGAGGTAAAAAGCAGACAAATATTCCGACCTGCGCGGTTGTTCGTATTTCATTTTCTTCTTCCCTTAGAAAGCACTCACTAAGTTACTTACGGAATCTCAAATAGGACAATGCATCCATCCAATGCATTCTTTTCGATCTTGTATCCGTTGGCTTCGCATAGGCTACACAAGCTGCGGAGCGGTACACTGAACACCAACCCAATCTCGATGATCAAAAACAACTTGCCGCTTTGTCATTCGTTTTGAGTTTAGTGAGTGGATTAGCGGGCGGCACAGGCGGGGCAATATGAGTTTAGGTTGGTTTACGGACGAGCCCGTGTCCGACTCCCATAGTAGATCTATTAGTAGATCTATCTCACTGGTGTCTTCTCTCCAGGTGGCGCTCGATGAAACCATCATATGAGTCCCGTCTGTGAGCAGCTCGACCTTACCTTACGGTTGTTTAGCACACAAGGCGCATGATGAACAAGAGTCGCTTCCCGTCCGACTTGCATGTGTTAAGCATATAGCCTTTCATCCCGACTTGACTTCTCAACATGAATTATGGCAGGAAGATCTTACACTACCGGGGACCGGCTCGGAGCAATCAAGCTCAAAGAGCACTACTGGGCGGAGCTTATCAATCCAATTCTTTCATAATCCAGTGAGAGACAGAGACAAGATGCTGACTGCTTCTCTTATGCAATTTGCGGGAAAAAACTGTAAAGACTCGATGTATAGAATCCGCTCTTGGGGACAGCTAAATCACGATCTCAACGGCTGGGAATAGAAACAACGTCTGATAAGAGATAGCGATTCGGCTTAGTTCAATTAAATAGGATGAGTTCAAAGCCACGACAACAACGATCACTCACGGAAATTCGAGAAACTATTCCCATTTTCTTTTGACAAGGAGTAGGAGCTAACCATAGTGATATGAATGTCCGCAATCTACTTCTATATGCAAGTAGAACGTGGGTGCTCCCTTTGCCTGCTGACCCAAAATTGACCAATACGAACTCGTCGGGTTAGGTTAGGCTAGGCTGTGTTGCTTGATGAAAGAAGCGGATCTGGGTGGTTCAGCTGGACTCCTTGTACCGTACCAGTTTTTCCTTATATTGTACCTGTCTCTTCCTTATTCGGATGAAGGTGAGTGGCAAAGTCTGGTTCAACTAAGGAGTAGGTCGTCCGAGCGGATAATGATCCCATTTTTTGGTTCGGCTGCAGGAAGTCTCTCTCATGCCGTGCTATTGCTCCTGATGTGGGCTTTGTCCTTCAATGAAAAAAAGACGGGGTTTCATGAAAAAGAAGTCGATTTGATCGATAGCTCGCTTTCCAAACTCGTATCAGGGGTTGAACTCGAACCTTAATACGCTATCAGTAATAGAAGGGAACGCTAGAAACGGTTAGTTGTATCTCGAGCATAGCGAGAGGTGCGACTCGACTGAAAGGAGAGGGGTTGTGTCTTTCTTCAAAAGAGTCAGATAGTGGATCGATAAACCTCCGCCCAATAGAGCCTAGCCCGAGAGAGGTAGGGTACTTATCTTACCTTTCCTGTGTGGACCGAAATGGTCCCGCGAAGCCGATCACCGGTAGCCTGACGATCCGTCTCTTACTATCTGAAATAAACCAGAGTTTCAAATCCGTTATAAGACTCAGAAAGCCCTCGCAAAGGAGACGCTCATTTCGACCTAACTACTCTCACCCTGTCGAGGCCCGAGTAAGAGTGATTTGAAGTGGAGGGAAAGGAAGAGACGAAGGACTATACTAAGTCAGAGATGAGATGCGAAAAGAAGGAAGGTCCAGGTCAGGCCTAACCATTTCAGATGCAGATGAAGAGGAGTTGCCAGTCTTTGAGGTCTAGGAAAAACCGATGCTCTTTTTTGGTCGATCATCGCATCGAGTCTCCTATGTTTTAAGCAAAGAAAGATTTGCCAATCCTCTATTGCGTAATTCAATTAGCAATCGATCTAGCTGCTTATCCGGTCGTCTATTAAGGACATCACCCGAAAGCAAGTTCAAAAACTTTCCTTCTGAAATGCCTGTTCTCAGGTTTGAAGGAAAGGGTGCTAGGCTAGAGAGCTAATTCATCCGCATCTGTTGGTGGTTAAGCCTTTGTGGCTAGCTCTGGTTCATTTGACCGAAGAAAAGACTGGCATTTATATTACCTCCATGAGGTCGCGGATTCAGATCCCTATTACACTACACAGCAGTTAGAAAGACATAGAGCAACCACGAGCACGCAGGATACTAACATGAAATTTTGACAAGAAAGAAGGGTCTTCTCAGTATTTCATTTAGAAACATAGAGCAAAAAGAAGTTTCGCAAAGTGCACTCTAAGTCCCCTTCGTTGCCTGCTTCAATCAATCGTATTTCTGCTCGTGAAAACAGAAACGTACTTTATTAAGATAAGATTAAGGCGGATACCCGCGTCCGTCCTATTAAGTTAATTCCTTGTTTAGTCTTATTGGTTTCTGGCTGATTAGCCCGGCTAGTGTGCAAATCCCGTAGCCTCTTCTGTCCATTCCTAGAGAGCATTATCAAGATAGCTAGTTAGCTCCTAGTAGCTCTTAGTAGATGGCCGGGCACTTCCCAACCATCTTTCTACCAACAAACTATCTACCCCCCGTATGATACAGAAGGTTCTCTGCCTTTCCCGTGAGAAGGGGGAATTCTCTCATTGATAGATTGACTCTTCCTTCGATCGCGAGAGAGGAAGGGATGGGAATCACTTTGACTATGCTGCTGGTTATAAAGAGATCCTCTACTCAACTATTAACTAAACTATAAGATGGATGCGGATTCTTATGAAAGGAAGAATCAGTCTGCATACAGAAAGAGAAAAGTAGATTCGGCGTGTGCAATAGTTTTCTTTCTTTCTCTCGCTTCAATGCCTATAATTCGAGAGATAACAGGAAAGCTCGGATGTGACACAAATAATGACTCTCTTCGCCGGGATGTCAGCAGGTTAGGCAGCTCTAAGGTTTTTTTTCGGTGGAAGGCGGGCCCAAGTGAAACTAAGGGTCTGAAAGAGTTCACGATCTGATCTATGGCCCTCGGAGGACGGCTAATAATGTCCATTAAAAGGGGCGATGGGGTCGTTTTTCAAGCACGAATAGAACGAGAAAAAGGGGGTGTGCAACCTAGAGAGAGGGCCGTATCCCTTTGATGAATGTGGTATCGAGGTTCGGTTCATTTGAAAAAGGGGTCAGTCTTAGGGGAGACCTTGCGAATGGTTGAATTGATGACTTCGCTTCGATCTCTTCGACTGAACCTGAAGGAGACTTCGATCATTCAACTTTCGCTTCTGAAGCTTGGAATTCCGGAAAGTGAATCTTCTCTTTCAGATCGGTAGAACTTGTCTTTGATTGGGATTTCGATTGAAAGTTAGGCCGGTTCCTCATGTGCCTAAGAAGCCGAGGCAATCTCGATTGAAGCCAATTCCCGTTTTTCCTACTCAATCTTTTTTTGATAGAAATAGCACTCGTATCAGGGGTTGAACTCGAACCTTAATACGCTATCAGTAATAGAAGGCCCCGGAAGTCACTTCACTAAGATATATCGTAAGAGGAAATGGCTTTACTAACCTTCCAAATAGAGGTAGTAAGTTGCCCGCTTGTAGCAAGTTCTTACAGGACGTAGCTAAACGTACATCCTTCTATGTCAAAGAAATCTTACCCCACACCCCACAATGCCAGTAGTTGATAACCATTATACGGATGTTGCCCGAGGCTTGGATAACAGATCAACATTCCAATATAAGCAGTTGATCTCTACTAAAGAGGGTAAGCGAGCCGCATGTTTCAAGCACAGTTTCGCCCAGAAGCTCATGCACAGATTGACGAGGAGATGTACAGAATGAGCATTTCCAAACTCATGTTTAAGAGAGTTTCAAAGAAAACAAGAAAAAAACCGGTGCCCCGGACATTGAATCAACGGTTAGGTAGGTCGTTAGAATCGTTACGGAGATTCACCCTACCCGCTTCCTCCGGTAGGGCTGTCTTCCAGGGTTCATCCTATAGCTACTTAGGATCCGATCTATAGCGCGCCACCCAATTACGGCTACCAGCAGCGGGAACTTTCTTTCCTGGTTGTAGGGTATATAAACCCATAGAGGGGTGGCTGGCTGAGTCGTTTCTAAAATCCCGATCAGGGTGGTGGAACTATCGATTCAATCGAAAGGCTAGGAATCGTCTTGTCCTATGCCGACACTACTACGACTAATACCTAAAGGGCAGAATATTAGATCTAGTTGATTGGCTGGGAAAGCTTTAGCGGGAAGAGATAGCACTGGCGAGTGACTTAAGTCGATAGCAAGTAGAGCTTTATAGGTAAAAGGCCACTCATTATCTAGGGAAGGTCAGCTTATTATAACTGGTTAGATATTTGGTAAAAGGTAAGATTAGGTTTTATAGAAAAAGGGGCGAGAAATTTCTTTGATTATTAGTAAGGGAATGAAGCGGACCGGAAAGAAGATTGATTGATGAATCCATCCGCGAGGAAGACAAAAGCGAGAACGGTAAGAGCGCTTTCTCTTCGGAATTGATTGAATCCGCATCTGGCAGCAGTTTTTACGTGGCGAATTTTGCTTTCAAAAGAAAAGAACAAGCAGGTAACGAGTTCCGGTAGAAACTAGAGGATTGGCCGATTCCTGCAAGTAGCAGTGGAAGCAAAGCAAGTAAAGCAATCAAATCCGTAGTAAATCCTATCTTTTTCACTAGTTCCATGGGATCTATAACGAACGGATCCGCCTGTTAAACTACTTGTGTTGTCCTAACTTGGTAAACAGATTCCAGGTCAACCGGCTTCACTTATCGCCTTACTAAATAGGGCTATGCCCGGCTGCTAGTGGGGTTCCAAACCTATACTTCGTGAATAGAAAGGGCCAAATAAGCACTTTTTTACTGAGTGAAGATGGAGACGGGAAGAAGTTGAAAGCCCCCCTAATCCGGAAAGATAAGCATTCGCTTTATTAGCCAAAGCCGAGACCGGGATATAGAGATTTATTTAATATAGGCCTTGTGATAAAAAAAAAAGATTGAGATAGGACTCGCCATAACCCGATTTTAGAGTCAAGCATTCCCAGAAAGAAAATAAGGCAAAGCTGTCAGGCTATCGGGAGTTTGATTCCACACAAGGGCTAACAATCTTCCAGTTGAAGAAGCACGGGAAGCAGAGGCACCAATGGTAGCATAAGAAAAAACAATAGCAGTAGATAGCAAAAATGCAAAATGAGGGATTGGAGGTCGCAAGCAAGATAGGGCTTAGCCAACAACACTGACTTCTTTAGCCTCCACTTGCCCAGGTCCTGACGCTCGGCAAAAACATTGTAAACCGCTCAGGCATCTCTAGCTGCTCGGCTTGGTGTTGGGTTAACTCAGGCAGCTTAAGTAGCAGGCTTTCAAAAGAGAATCATTTTAGATTTCCTCTCAAATACTGCAACAGTTTGGTCTTTTTATAGGTACCCACCATTCAAGACCTTGCCAAAACCGTCATGGCCCTATTATGTATAGGCCGTACTAAGCCAATAGCGAATAACAAACTCTTTCCTGCTCCCTCGACCTTAACCATCCTGCCAAGCCTCAGCTGCCAGCGCATTGTATCTAAGCACACTGTGGCAAAACAAGAAAGATCTCGCATCCGACATCTCCGGCCGAACGGTTAGGCAAGACTAGGGCGCCTGGGTCAAACGTTTACCAAACAAGATGTCGAGAGGCAAACTCTGTATTCTAATGTAATTCCCCTCCAGCAAAAGTGATAGCGGCTGTAGCATCCGTGTGGAAGAGGGTAAGCTTTCGGCAACACCTTTTTCAGATTGGAAAGGATGAATACTTGTGTTGGGTCCTGCAGACCAGGATAGCCTCAGATCAACCCCTGGCACATTTAGGTTTTGATCATAGAAGCTAAGTATTAAGGAATTTTAGCGCTTATCTTATGTAGCTAATAACTCTGCCACCTTCATACTTGATTCATTAAGGTCGTCACCCTATACCCGGAAGTCTCTATCGTTTTCTTTGTCTCTTAAGCTTCCCAGGGTTGGGACTTCCTAAAGATGCAATCGCATCAACCACTCACGACGACACCGAGATCTTCGACTTAGCTCCCACAGGTCATCCACCCGGGGCGGAAGATAACGAAAGGGAGACAAAGTCCTAACTAAATCAACACACAATAACCTCAACCTTCTACCCATCATATCAGTCGAGGAGATTCGTTCTTATCTATAGATAAGGCAAGAGAGAACTTATTACTTCGCTCCTATTTGTTTAGTCGAGCTACTTCGGGGTTAGGATCAAGGGTTCACTCCCTTGCCGTCAATTGTCTTGGGTTAAGAGTTGGTTACGGTACTGTCAATGGTACTACGCAGAAGCCTGAAGTCACCATCTAGCAATTCGTTGATGCTCCAATTGGAAAAGAGGGTTACGCAGACAGATGAAAAAAGTGTCCGCTTTGGCCTGATCCGGAAGGTTTCTGGTAGCCTTCAAGGGATTAACTTCCAGGTTATGTTATTGGGGGTTCATACCTCTACTTGGAAGATGTTCTTTTATGATCTTAGGTCTGGTACAAGATTCTTGGTGCTTGCTTCGGGGTTGACTCAAGCCATATCCGGTCAAAGTGAGGTGTATCCAGGGATCCATCCTCTCTTTTGTGCACCCGTCCCCTTACCAATACCAAATATACTTTATGCGTTTCGGATCGAAACAAGACTGACTATAGGGTTCATCCGGGTGGGATGATTGAGGTTCAATTCAATCTTTCCATATCATATAAAAAATAGATGCGCCTTTCGCCCACATTGAATCGCCAACAAAGATGTTTCCTGTGCTATCCAAGAAGCGGATGCAGAGTTTTCCGGGTAGTCTCCCTGAGTGTCCTTCCATACCCTCATAATTCTAGCTGCCATACCGCTTTCGAGAGCGAAGCGAAGGTGGTCATAGATCAGAATCTTGCTACAGATTAGGCATAATATATTACTTTCTCTTATAGCATTACTAGGAGTTAGCCTTCTTGCTCTTGGATTTCTCCTTCATGTAGTAAGGATTCAAAACTCTTTCATTACAATACCTAACATCTGCATCGTCAATGCATATCTAGGGGAATCAGTTGCCGTTGTTCTTTTGAAGGTTATACCGGACGATTCTAGTAATGGTAATGTTAATATAATTCTTTAAGACTTTTGCACTATATCAAGATAGGACACCTAAGAATAGATTAGATCTTGCTGCTAGGCGCATGAAGCTATGATAGAGAATGTCTTTCCTTTAGGACTTCCCTTGATCTTCCTTAAGTCCCTTTCAGTTCTCTAAGGTTCTTCCCTCGTCCTGTTGAATCCTGTGGTCGTGAAAAGAGACTTCTTTTGCTAACTGCTTTGTAAAGTCACCCTTTGCAGCAGACTCCCTGAAGGATATCTATTGGCCTCGCATTAGGGCAGTTAGGCGGGGTTCCGATTGAAGAATCCTCTTCCTGGGTGTTTGAACTCATAGAACCAAAAAGTTCGCAGGTGGGGTCTCAGCTTGAGTCTGATGATTGGGAGCAGGGCTCTGTACGTTATCTTGCATCTCGCGCTACTTATTTTGAAAAAGGATTTCATGTCGACAAGCCTTTACTTCAGGAGCTGAAGCACTGTGGGTGCCTTTTTGGGGATAGAAAGTCTTTCTCTTCAATTGAAGAAGGATTTTTCAAGAGACAGCTTTGAGTCTCTCCCCCGGGTTCTGAGAGGAGCTGGTTTATGAAAGAAAGACCGGGCTAGCTCGCAAAGAGAAGTGGAATCATAAAGATCGAGACTGCACTGACTGGGCTCACCTTTTAAGTCAATAGAATAGGGCTAGTTCATGCGCTTTCTTTCTAGTGGAAAACTTTAAGGCCTCCATGGAAGGGTTCGCCCTCCAGTACGAACAAAGGTTCAGTCCACTCCAAGCTTTGCTACCTACACCTAGCTTTGAAAGAGTTGTGGAAGCTGCCAGTCCTGGTTGAGGAAAAAGAAAAGACTACGCCAAAGAACTGAACGTTTATAAACCAGATTAAGTTACAGGAAAAGCGAAAGAAGCTCTTTAGCGGTCAACTTTCTCATAGTTTCAAATTATTGGTGAAGGAGCGAAAGAGAACTCGAATAAGCTTAGCTTACAAATGGAATTTCAAATAGAAGAGGTGTAAACAGAACTCCCAGGAAAAGATCTCTAGTTAACCCTATTATACCTACCAGATAAAGTGGGTAAGAAAAACGCACCCTTTCCCCTCGCTCTTAACTTGTGTCTGCCCTAGCTCTTTACCCTGCTGGGAACTTCAACTGGCACTTTCTTTTCAGAGACTGAACCTAGTGATCTTTCTCCTGCTGGCTTTCAAGCTTTACTAATAGGGACATAGTTGGAGTCATTGGAGTCAAAGAAAGGTATTTGAATAAATCCGCTATTACTTACTGCTTTTTAGGGCTTTTTTCAAAGAATGGTTAGGACAGAGCATAGCCCCTTGGAAGGAGGACTCTCTAGAAGAGTCGAGTTCAAGGCATCAATAGTTGTCCTCTCCCTCACTCAACTCATCGGATACTATAATATCTATTAGGGCCGGGACGAGAATAATAAATCCGCCTCGCCTATCGATTATCGGGGAAGGCCTTGACCCCCGAGCCTTCCAAAAAAGGCTATGTGAAACTCTATAGAGGGCATATATCTCCCTAAAAAAAACCGGAGAGACGATAATGAATGGTCGAGTCATATTTGGGGATCTATATCATAAGATGAGTTGGAAGGCTCCTCCGTAAGAGAGAGCCGAGAAATAGAGCAGAAATCCCGGAGAATCACTAGGGATAAAGGAATAGAACTCTTAGTGCTGAAGGCTTCCACTCTATCTATATCGTTCGGGCATCGCCTTGACCGAAGGAGTACTGAAGAAGCGAAAATTTGCTCTTAACGTTAGTGCGAAGAGAATAGAGTAAAGGTATTCCCCTATCCTTCTCTAGGGGATTCATTAGAGGACCTATATTTCTTCCTGATTGACCATTGATAGATCAGACTATCCCCTCTTTTTGTTGAAATTCTCTTAGACAGCGAACTTGTTTAGGTCAAAGAATAGAGAGGCTAGGAATCAGGAATCTTCCCCTTTGCATTTCTTATATGAAAAAAAAACCATTAGGAGCCTATTCTTTGAACCTGAAAGATTGGATATCTGGCATTTCCATTATTAGTAAGCCTTTGTTTGAAAGATGTTGATCCATTTTTGGTGATGGTAGAGCCCTTTTACTAGTAAGGCTCGTAAGTGAGATTTGGGCACCTTATCAGACGAAATTGTTAGACCGCTTCGGATAGTTTGTTTTCAACCCGAAAAAACCTGACGTCACTTGTGTTTTTGCAACATCTTCGGTAAGTTCTGTGCTGGTCGTAGAATCCGAAGCTATGATGAAATATCCTAGGTTCCGCATCAGAGTTGGTACAGCGAATGCCCATAAGACTAAACGGGGGGACCCAACTCGATATAGTGAGCTTGATATCGCATTTGCTAATCTTCCCTAATTTTAAGGAATTTATAGAGGAGCTTACTAATATAGAAGGCAAAGAAATTCCTCTGCAAGGCTTTACTTTGTCATAAGGTTCCTCCTGTACGCCTGTCAATGGATTCGAGTATTTGCCGACAGTGCCCTTACCGGAAATGGGTATGTATTGAGAGTGAAGGGATTTGGAAACAGCTTTGATATGGCACTCCACCCGAGCGAGAGAGGAGAGGGGCTTACTCTGATTAAATTGTTAAGATTACAGCTCCTACTCGTACTCATTCTCAAACACTTGCAGCGGAAACTAATATAAGACCAACCGCGGATACGCAAACAAGAACCATGGCATCAGATGTATTTTCCTTATTATAAAGCAACCCGAAGCTTCTGCCCCAAGGCACCAGCGCATTCCCTTCCTTCTTCTACTATTGATCTTGTCGGTAAGTATATCTGTCGTGGGGCATGATATTCCAGAATTTCTCAAGTACTTGCTGCACTTCCTGAGAAAGAAGTCGTCTTGGTATTGGATCCGCTCTTCTGTGAACATAAATTGGATTCTATTCGTCTTCTTTATTCTTAAGAGAACCCCCCACCCGAACCATTTTTAAGACCCCTAAGCCCTCTCGAATGAGTTCTACTATAGAAGCTTTCAACGTAGACCCGGGGACAAATCTTTCACTCACTGAGAAGTGAAAACCTGTGACTAGATCGTCCTGAAGACGGATGCGACGGGAAGAAGTGGCATTTGGAAGTGTTGCTAACTTAACATTTAGGTTTCGGCATAAGAAAGCTTGCACTGTCTTTTCGCACTTAGGCGCACAGCGTGCCATTGGTAATGATTCTACTACGGTGCCACAAATTCGCAAGCTGATCCTAAGTAATCGTTGTTGTTCATTGGATTCCGGAGGAACTACTTCGTTAGGATTGGGGAATTGCTGCGATTCTTCCTGAATAGCCTGGATTCTCCCGTCGAGAGTCATTTTGAAAGTATTTCCTAAACTCTTCCGACTGAATAGGATAAAGCCTATAAAACAACGAGCTACTATCATTTCTTCATTATAGATTGAGATCTTCTTCGAACTTGATGCACAAATAGATAGAATAGCAGCAAATAGCATCTTTCTAGCCTGCATATTCGTGGAACTTAATCTCATTTAGAAAACCTTATCTCTATCTTTCAGCAACTGAACGGGAAGTGGTTTCGGAAAGGACTTTCGAATCGGATGTGCTCGCCCAGCGAGAAAGGCCCTGACCCTTAAACCAAAAAAAAGAAAGAAGAAAACGAAAGGAGAAGATAACTTCGTATTTTGGTAACTCTCTAGGAGTCATCTTTAACCTTGAATGCTATTAATAGATTCTACAGCAATAGTCCCTCGGACTCGGAAAGTAATAACGAAAATGGCTAACCCAATAGCAGATTCCGCAGCTGCCACCGTTGAAACCAATGAAGCAAATGATTGACCCATCATATCATCCGAAGAAACGGAAAATACCAAAAAGTTCGAATTCACAGCTAATAACATTGATTCAATTGGCATTGACATAATAGGAATATTTCGTCTATTAAGGAGGATTCCCCGAATACCTGAAATAGAGATGATCATAGAAAATGTAAAATATTTAATAGGATCCGTGTCGGGAACGTAGAATGTAAGAAAAATTCAAATGTTATAACTCAAGTACGTCAGTAACCATCAGAAAAAGAAAGACTACCCTCCAATAAATTGTATAACTTGGAGAAAGTATTGACTTTCTGTTCCCTGAGAAATAAGATCACAATAAATATTGTGTAGAAAGCTAACTCTCTCGTCTACAAAAAATAGACGTGCGCTTACCTCTTGGAGATTGACTCCTGTTGGTAAGTTCACATCCCCATTAGTATCTCGATAGACTTTCAAAAGAATTCCGAGTTGTGAAACGATTTGGTCTTTGAGTGTATCTATCATTACATCATTGATCCTCTTTTCCTCTCACCCTCTCCCGGTTCTGGTTCAGGAAAGGGTCAACGCAAGGATCTTACTTCGAAGCAATCTCTGGAGTTTTCCCTTATCCGAACGGGTCTTGCAAGAAAAGAAAATTTCATATTGAGCTCCAAATATACGCTATTGGGATGGGATGGCTCCTACTAGCCCCCCCCTAAGAACCGCACGTGCGAGTTCCCCCGCATACGGCTCAAGTGGCGGAGGCCTTTCCTTCGCGCTTGGTAAGCGCTTCGCTGTAGCCAAGCCGCGACTGCTCGTCGCTTCTGGCCGCCTTATTCCGTCACCCGAGATCCAAGTCAGCACCGGCAAAGATCTCTTGATTCCTCGCGGACGGGCCGGCTTGGAAGCAAGCTACCTTTTGCCTATCTCACCTCCTTTGATTTGAATAATAAGGGAAGCTTCCAAAGCTCCTTCCTTTAGCTGGGTGAGCCTTCGCTTTTTGGATCGTCTTCTACCCAATGCGGTACCCCCGTTTTTTGGTTCCCATTGGGTTTACCTTGTTCACAGGTCGACCCCATGGCAGCAAGAAAAGGCGATCTTGTGCTATACTCCGGTGATCTCTTTCCTACCGAGGCACGCAAACTCCCATCGTGTCCCAGATCACATTCCGTGAATCGAAAGGAGAAGCCTACTCATCTATCAGCTCCTCTCGTAGATCGGTGCGGTTTTACGAAGCGTCTAAGCACAGTTCACTCACGTTGATCAATCAAGAGGTTTGCCGCCACTCCTTAAGGTTACCTGTTGTATCATACACTTCTTGCATTCTTTCCCACGCTTCATACCTCCTCTTTCTGCTTAAGGTTAAGGTAAAGGGTCAGGCATGGTGGGGTAGGAGCATCCAGTCGGCAATCTTTCTTTTTGGCTTGACCAAGAAGTCTTATGTCCTCCGAGTCGCACGGCGTTTTAACCGAAAGAACTTCTTGCGCAATTCATGCCTTTCTGTTTTTATAACCAAAGATTGTTTCTTGATTTTCATTTCAAATTGTTCTCTGGACTTTTTATCAATATGAGGTGATCGTAACACAGTATATAAGACTCGTGATTCAGGCAATCCAATCTGCCTTATGTAAGGCGGAAGCCCCCAAAAATGGTTTTCCAAAAATGAGTGATCAAAAGATTTCATTACTATGCGTATCTTGGTGGTCGTTACTTTTGGTGATCTTTCTTTTTGGCTGACTCCTCTTCTTCTTCTATTGATCAGAAGCATCCAGCAGCGCCACGCCGGTTTAGAATTCGATTCTAAGGGCTAAGGCGTCCCCTCCCCCGAAGCAACGAAAGAAAAGATAGTTCACCAAGGCCTTCCGCGTGTGAACCCGGTTCCTGCTCTTTCACGGCCCTGCACTATTGGCGTCGTCGTCGTTCGAGATTTGAAAAACCTTATTTTTCAATTGAGAAAAGGCTTCTTGGGATTCGATTTCGTTCCCATTTAGCCTATCCCATAGAGAATACAGTCTTTCTAAAGACTCTTCGCCGGTGGCCGTGCGAGGATTGTCCAGGGCCCGAGCCCCTCGTCTTATCCAATCTCCGTATGGATCAAGGGGTGTCATCCGCCTGATGATCTTAGCCTTGATTTCAAAGAGATCTTCGGCCTTATAACGTGCCAGCTGGTAGTCTTCTAAAGAGGGGGAAGGGTTTTTCGCCAAAAGGCGTTGTTGGATAGAACGAACGGAATCCCCTCCAATTATCTCATCCTCCTGATAGGGAAAGGGCCTCACAGGATTAGATGGACCCGCTTCTTCCCCCGGGGAAGCTACTCGATTAGCGGGCGGCACAGGCGGTCCTAGAGGTTGGTTTACAGACGAGCCCGTGTCCTCCGTCTCGGACATCGACTCGAGAAGTATATCGATCTCCCGGGAGTCTTCCTTCCAGGTGGTGCCCGAACCCCCCGATGGAGCCATCATATACGTGGCCTCGGTACCTAGGAGGGCCCTCAGAGCTAAAACAATGGCAAAGCTAAGAGCCCCGGAGCAGCCCATTTTCTTGAAAGAAAAAGAAAGGGCGCGACTCCCCAAAAGAAGCCCGACCTTGGAAAGCCATGAAAAAAAGCAACCAATCAAACCGATTTTCAGACAAAGAAGATAAAAAAAGAAAACGAGAGTTGATAGCAATAGGAAAGGAATAGACCCTCGTCGGAAAATCTTCAAAAATGGCTTGTGCGATCGGAAAAACATAGTAAAGTAAGCGCTATTTTTCTATTTTCATTTCTAAGTAAAGGTTGCACTAAGTTACTTACGTTTGAGGCTGACTCCGGCCCCACATCAAGGTGACAGGATTCGAACCTATGGCCCTCTGTACCCAAAACAGATGCGCTGACCAGACTGCGCTACACCTCGTCTCACCACCCCGGAGCATATAGATCCACCCGATCGATGAAGACTCAAACCGAACTCGCCCATCCTTTTGGGCACAGGGATGCGAGAACCAATCCGAATAATCAACCGCTTTTTTTAGAAAATCTGCCTCCAGCAAGACAAGATAGGGGGACGCCAAAAAGCCGTATAGTGCAGGAGCGCTCACATTTTTTGGCTTACTCTTTCACTTGAATTTCAAAATCCGGCTTGCTCCCGGCTCCGTGTCCTTTGGACCCTTCGCCCGCTTAGAAGTGGGTTCGAACCACTGACACAAGGATTTTCAGTCCTTTGCTCTAACCAGCTGAGCTACCTGAA
>CAMPEG010000020.1:0-12798 GCA_946800315.1 Misopates orontium | reverse complement strand
GTGCGTATTAGGCTTTGTATGTTGTTGGTGTGTAGGAGGTTGTAAACGCGTAATATTGTAATGTGTGGTGATGATAGTGGCAAGCCTGTCAGTTTGCCCGAGTGGTCGGTCTAAGGGGTTACATTCAGGTCGTAATGTTTTCGAACGCGTGGGTTCAAATCCCACAGCTGACACATCCTTTGCTGTCACACACAACACAATGCTGCAACGCCTACTCACGAGCTTTCATCTCTGCTTACCGTTTGCTGGGCTCATCATGCTCACAAGAGTTAGACACGGTCACGGCTGTTGGTCCGTCTTCGGTCAACCCACCAGCAGCTCAACATTTGCTCGGCACCTTGCCAGCTACTGTTGCTGCCTGTTGCCGGCGTCGGCGTCGGCGTTTGGGTATCCAAGTATTTGCGAAACAAACTGTCGATGTCACATCTATCAAACGTTCTCGATCGTTGAGTGCGTTGACAAGTCACTGATAAGTCCTGACCATAACCGCAGTCAACTGGGTGAATCACGTGCGCTTGTGTTTTGTGGTAGCGCTGCAAAGGATGGATCAAGCTGGACTCGATCTGGCTTGAGCACTGTGGGCGCCTATATCTCCTCTGCAGCACGTCCATTATGCTCATCGACTATCCGTGATGACTGGCAGATAGCCGTAGAATTGGGAAGCAGCAGCAGGCTGAAGTGGATGGATGGTGCAAGATGTCAAGTTTGAAGGGTGATGTGAGTCGGAGGCGGGTGTTTGCGCGTAGTGCCCGGTTGTGTGTGTCCAGCGTGGGGGTCCGTGTAGGGCTGTGTGTGCGTATTAGGCTTTGTATGTTGTTGGTGTGTAGGAGGTTGTAAAGGCGTAATATTGTGATGTGTGGTGATGATAGGGGCGAGCCTGTCAGTTTGCCCGAGTGGTCGGTCTAAGGGGTTACGTTCAGGTCGTAATGTTTTCGAACGCGTGGGTTCAAATCCCACAGCTGACACATCCTTTGCTGTCACACACAACAAAAGGCTGCAACGCCTACTCACGAGCTTTCATCTCTGCTTACCGTTTGCTGGGCTCATCATGCTCACAAGGGTTAGACACGGTCACGGCTGTTGGTCCGTCTTCGGTCAACCCACCAGCAGCTCAACATTTGCTCGGCACCTTGCCAGCTACTGTTGCTGCCTGTTGCCGGCGTCGGCGTTTGGGTATCCAAGTATTTGCGAAACAAACTGTCGATGTCACATCTATCAAACGTTCTCGATAGTTGAGTGCGTTGACAAGTCACTGATAAGTCCTGACCATAACCGCAGTCAACTGGGTGAATCACGTGCGCTTGTGTTTTGTGGTAGCGCTGCAAAGGATGGATCAAGCTGGACTCGATCTGGCTTGAGCACTGTGGGCGCCTATATCTCCTCTGCAGCACGTCCATTATGCTCATCGACTATCCGTGATGACTGGCAGATAGCCGTAGAATTGGGAAGCAGCAGCAGGCTGAAGTGGATGGATGGTGCAAGATGTCAAGTTTGAAGGGTGATGTGAGTCGGAGGCGGGTGTTTGCGCGTAGTGCCCGGTTGTGTGTGTCCAGCGTGGGGGTCCGTGTAGGGCTGTGTGTGCGTATTAGGCTTTGTATGTTGTTGGTGTGTAGGAGGTTGTAAAGGCGTAATATTGTGATGTGTGGTGATGATAGTGGCGAGCCTGTCAGTTTGCCCGAGTGGTCGGTCTAAAGGGTTACGTTCAGGTCGTAATGTTTTCGAACGCGTGGGTTCAAATCCCACAGCTGACACATCCTTTGCTTTCACACACAACAAAATGCTGCAACGCCTACTCACGAGCTTTCATCTCTGCTTACCGTTTGCTGGGCTCATCATGCTCACAAGGGTTAGACACGGTCACGGCTGTTGGTCCGTCTTCGGTCAACCCACCAGCAGCTCAACATTTGCTCGGCACCTTGCCAGCTACTGTTGCTGCCTGTTGTCGGCGTCGGCGTTTGGGTATTCAAGTATTTGCGAAACAAACTGTCGATGTCACATCTATCAAACGTTCTCGATCGTTGAGTGCGTTGACAAGTCACTGATAAGTCCTGACCATAACCGCAGTCAACTGGGTGAATCACGTGCGCTTGTGTTTTGTGGTAGCGCTGCAAAGGATGGATCAAGCTAGACTCGATCTGGCTTGAGCACTGTGGGCGCCTATATCTCCTCTGCAGCACGTCCATTATGCTCATCGACTATCCGTGATGACTGGCAGATAGCCGTAGAATTGGGAAGCAGCAGCAGGCTGAAGTGGATGGATGGTGCAAGATGTCAAGTTTGAAGGGTGATGTGAGTCGGAGGCGGGTGTTTGCGCGTAGTGCCCGGTTGTGTGTGTCCAGCGTGGGGGTCCGTGTAGGGCTGTGTGTGCGTATTAGGCTTTGTATGTTGTTGGTGTGTAGGAGGTTGTAAAGGCGTAATATTGTGATGTGTGGTGATGATAGTGGCGAGCCTGTCAGTTTGCCCGAGTGGTCGGTCTAAAGGGTTACGTTCAGGTCGTAATGTTTTCGAACGCGTGGGTTCAAATCCCACAGCTGACACATCCTTTGCTGTCACACACAACAAAAGGCTGCAACGCCTACTCACGAGCTTTCATCTCTGCTTACCGTTTGCTGGGCTCATCATGCTCACAAGGGTTAGACACGGTCACGGCTGTTGGTCCGTCTTCGGTCAACCCACCAGCAGCTCAACATTTGCTCGGCACCTTGCCAGCTACTGTTGCTGCCTGTTGCCGGCGTCGGCGTTTGGGTATTCAAGTATTTGCGAAACAAACTGTCGATGTCACATCTATCAAACGTTCTCGATCGTTGAGTGCGTTGACAAGTCACTGATAAGTCCTGACCATAACCGCAGTCAACTGGGTGAATCACGTGCGCTTGTGTTTTGTGGTAGCGCTGCAAAGGATGGATCAAGCTGGACTCGATCTGGCTTGAGCACTGTGGGCGCCTATATCTCCTCTGCAGCACGTCCATTATGCTCATCGACTATCCGTGATGACTGGCAGATAGCCGTAGAATTGGGAAGCAGCAGCAGGCTGAAGTGGATGGATGGTGCAAGATGTCAAGTTTGAAGGGTGATGTGAGTCGGAGGCGGGTGTTTGCGCGTAGTGCCCGGTTGTGTGTGTCCAGCGTGGGGGTCCGTGTAGGGCTGTGTGTGCGTATTAGGCTTTGTATGTTGTTGGTGTGTAGGAGGTTGTAAAGGCGTAATATTGTGATGTGTGGTGATGATAGTGGCGAGCCTGTCAGTTTGCCCGAGTGGTCGGTCTAAAGGGTTACGTTCAGGTCGTAATGTTTTCGAACGCGTGGGTTCAAATCCCACAGCTGACACATCCTTTGCTGTCACACACAACAAAAGGCTGCAACGCCTACTCACGAGCTTTCATCTCTGCTTACCGTTTGCTGGGCTCATCATGCTCACAAGGGTTAGACACGGTCACGGCTGTTGGTCCGTCTTCGGTCAACCCACCAGCAGCTCAACATTTGCTCGGCACCTTGCCAGCTACTGTTGCTGCCTGTTGCCGGCGTCGGCGTCGGCGTTTGGGTATCCAAGTATTTGCGAAACAAACTGTCGATGTCACATCTATCAAACGTTCTCGATCGTTGAGTGCGTTGACAAGTCACTGATAAGTCCTGACCATAACCGCAGTCAACTGGGTGAATCACGTGCGCTTGTGTTTTGTGGTAGCGCTGCAAAGGATGGATCAAGCTGGACTCGATCTGGCTTGAGCACTGTGGGCGCCTATATCTCCTCTGCAGCACGTCCATTATGCTCATCGACTATCCGTGATGACTGACAGATAGCCGTAGAATTGGGAAGCAGCAGCAGGCTGAAGTGGATGGATGGTGCAAGATGTCAAGTTTGAAGGGTGATGTGAGTCGGAGGCGGGTGTTTGCGCGTAGTGCCCGGTTGTGTGTGTCCAGCGTGGGGGTCCGTGTAGGGCTGTGTGTGCGTATTAGGCTTTGTATGTTGTTGGTGTGTAGGAGGTTGTAAAGGCGTAATATTGTGATGTGTGGTGATGATAGTGGCGAGCCTGTCAGTTTGCCCGAGTGGTCGGTCTAAGGGGTTACGTTCAGGTCGTAATGTTTTCGAACGCGTGGGTTCAAATCCCACAGCTGACACATCCTTTGCTGTCACACACAACACAATGCTGCAACGCCTACTCACGAGCTTTCATCTCTGCTTACCGTTTGCTGGGCTCATCATGCTCACAAGAGTTAGACACGGTCACGGCTGTTGGTCCGTCTTCGGTCAACCCACCAGCAGCTCAACATTTGCTCGGCACCTTGCCAGCTACTGTTGCTGCCTGTTGCCGGCGTCGGCGTCGGCGTTTGGGTATCCAAGTATTTGCGAAACAAACTGTCGATGTCACATCTATCAAACGTTCTCGATCGTTGAGTGCGTTGACAAGTCACTGATAAGTCCTGACCATAACCGCCGTCAACTGGGTGAATCACGTGCGCTTGTGTTTTGTGGTAGCGCTGCAAAGGATGGATCAAGCTGGACTCGATCTGGCTTGAGCACTGTGGGCGCCTATATCTCCTCTGCAGCACGTCCATTATGCTCATCGACTATCCGTGATGACTGGCAGATAGCCGTAGAATTGGGAAGCAGCAGCAGGCTGAAGTGGATGGATGGTGCAAGATGTCAAGTTTGAAGGGTGATGTGAGTCGGAGGCGGGTGCTTGCGCGTAGTGCCCGGTTGTGTGTGTCCAGCGTGGGGGTCCGTGTAGGGCTGTGTGTGCGTATTAGGCTTTGTATGTTGTTGGTGTGTAGGAGGTTGTAAAGGCGTAATATTGTGATGTGTGGTGATGATAGTGGCGAGCCTGTCAGTTTGCCCGAGTGGTTGGTCTAAGGGGTTACGTTCAGGTCGTAATGTTTTCGAACGCGTGGGTTCAAATCCCACAGCTGACACATCCTTTGCTGTCACACACAACACAATGCTGCAACGCCTACTCACGAGCTTTCATCTCTGCTTACCGTTTGCTGGGCTCATCATGCTCACAAGAGTTAGACACGGTCACGGCTGTTGGTCCGTCTTCGGTCAACCCACCAGCAGCTCAACATTTGCTCGGCACCTTGCCAGCTACTGTTGCTGCCTGTTGCCGGCGTCGGCGTTTGGGTATCCAAGTATTTGCGAAACAAACTGTCGATGTCACATCTATCAAACGTTCTCGATCGTTGAGTGCGTTGACAAGTCACTGATAAGTCCTGACCATAACCGCAGTCAACTGGGTGAATCACGTGCGCTTGTGTTTTGTGGTAGCGCTGCAAAGGATGGATCAAGCTGGACTCGATCTGGCTTGAGCACTGTGGGCGCCTATATCTCCTCTGCAGCATGTCCATTATGCTCATCGACTATCCGTGATGACTGGCAGATAGCCGTAGAATTGGGAAGCAACAGAAGACTGAAGTGGATGGATGGTGCAAGATGTCAAGTTTGAAGGGTGATGTGAGTCGGAGGCGGGTGTTTGCGCGTAGTGCCCGGTTGTGTGTGTCCAGCGTGGGGGTCCGTGTAGGGCTGTGTGTGCGTATTAGGCTTTGTATGTTGTTGGTGTGTAGGAGGTTGTAAAGGCGTAATATTGTAATGTGTGGTGATGATAGTGGCAAGCCTGTCAGTTTGCCCGAGTGGTCGGTCTAAGGGGTTACGTTCAGGTCGTAATGTTTTCGAACGCGTGGGTTCAAATCCCACAGCTGACACATCCTTTGCTGTCACACACAACAAAAGGCTGCAACGCCTACTCACGAGCTTTCATCTCTGCTTACCGTTTGCTGGGCTCATCATGCTCACAAGGGTTAGACACGGTCACGGCTGTTGGTCCGTCTTCGGTCAACCCACCAGCAGCTCAACATTTGCTCGGCACCTTGCCAGCTACTGTTGCTGCCTGTTGCCGGCGTCGGCGTTTGGGTATTCAAGTATTTGCGAAACAAACTGTCGATGTCACATCTATCAAACGTTCTCGATCGTTGAGTGCGTTGACAAGTCACTGATAAGTCCTGACCATAACCGCAGTCAACTGGGTGAATCACGTGCGCTTGTGTTTTGTGGTAGCGCTGCAAAGGATGGATCAAGCTGGACTCGATCTGGCTTGAGCACTGTGGGCGCCTATATCTCCTCTGCAGCACGTCCATTATGCTCATCGACTATCCGTGATGACTGGCAGATAGCCGTAGAATTGGGAAGCAGCAGCAGGCTGAAGTGGATGGATGGTGCAAGATGTCAAGTTTGAAGGGTGATGTGAGTCGGAGGCGGGTGTTTGCGCGTAGTGCCCGGTTGTGTGTGTCCAGCGTGGGGGTCCGTGTAGGGCTGTGTGTGCGTATTAGGCTTTGTATGTTGTTGGTGTGTAGGAGGTTGTAAAGGCGTAATATTGTGATGTGTGGTGATGATAGTGGCGAGCCTGTTAGTTTGCCCGAGTGGTCTAAGGGGTTACGTTCAGGTCGTAATGTTTTCGAACGCGTGGGTGCAAATCCCACAGCTGACACATCCTTTGCTGTCACACACAACAAAAGGCTGCAACGCCTACTCACGAGCTTTCATCTCTGCTTACCGTTTGCTGGGCTCATCATGCTCACAAGGGTTAGACACGGTCACGGCTGTTGGTCCGTCTTCGGTCAACCCACCAGCAGCTCAACATTTGCTCGGCACCTTGCCAGCTACTGTTGCTGCCTGTTGCCGGCGTCGGCGTCGGCGTTTGGGTATCCAAGTATTTGCGAAACAAACTGTCGATGTCACATCTATCAAACGTTCTCGATCGTTGAGTGCGTTGACAAGTCACTGATAAGTCCTGACCATAACCGCAGTCAACTGGGTGAATCACGTGCGCTTGTGTTTTGTGGTAGCGCTGCAAAGGATGGATCAAGCTGGACTCGATCTGGCTTGAGCACTGTGGGCGCCTATATCTCCTCTGCAGCACGTCCATTATGCTCATCGACTATCCGTGATGACTGGCAGATAGCCGTAGAATTGGGAAGCAGCAGCAGGCTGAAGTGGATGGATGGTGCAAGATGTCAAGTTTGAAGGGTGATGTGAGTCGGAGGCGGGTGTTTGCGCGTAGTGCCCGGTTGTGTGTGTCCAGCGTGGGGGTCCGTGTAGGGCTGTGTGTGCGTATTAGGCTTTGTATGTTGTTGGTGTGTAGGAGGTTGTAAAGGCGTAATATTGTGATGTGTGGTGATGATAGTGGCGAGCCTGTTAGTTTGCCCGAGTGGTCTAAGGGGTTACGTTCAGGTCGTAATGTTTTCGAACGCGTGGGTGCAAATCCCACAGCTGACACATCCTTTGCTGTCACACACAACAAAAGGCTGCAACGCCTACTCACGAGCTTTCATCTCTGCTTACCGTTTGCTGGGCTCATCATGCTCACAAGGGTTAGACACGGTCACGGCTGTTGGTCCGTCTTCGGTCAACCCACCAGCAGCTCAACATTTGCTCGGCACCTTGCCAGCTACTGTTGCTGCCTGTTGCCGGCGTCGGCGTCGGCGTTTGGGTATCCAAGTATTTGCGAAACAAACTGTCGATGTCACATCTATCAAACGTTCTCGATCGTTGAGTGCGTTGACAAGTCACTGATAAGTCCTGACCATAACCGCAGTCAACTGGGTGAATCACGTGCGCTTGTGTTTTGTGGTAGCGCTGCAAAGGATGGATCAAGCTGGACTCGATCTGGCTTGAGCACTGTGGGCGCCTATATCTCCTCTGCAGCATGTCCATTATGCTCATCGACTATCCGTGATGACTGGCAGATAGCCGTAGAATTGGGAAGCAACAGAAGACTGAAGTGGATGGATGGTGCAAGATGTCAAGTTTGAAGGGTGATGTGAGTCGGAGGCGGGTGTTTGCGCGTAGTGCCCGGTTGTGTGTGTCCAGCGTGGGGGTCCGTGTAGGGCTGTGTGTGCGTATTAGGCTTTGTATGTTGTTGGTGTGTAGGAGGTTGTAAAGGCGTAATATTGTAATGTGTGGTGATGATAGTGGCAAGCCTGTCAGTTTGCCCGAGTGGTCGGTCTAAGGGGTTACGTTCAGGTCGTAATGTTTTCGAACGCGTGGGTTCAAATCCCACAGCTGACACATCCTTTGCTGTCACACACAACAAAAGGCTGCAACGCCTACTCACGAGCTTTCATCTCTGCTTACCGTTTGCTGGGCTCATCATGCTCACAAGGGTTAGACACGGTCACGGCTGTTGGTCCGTCTTCGGTCAACCCACCAGCAGCTCAACATTTGCTCGGCACCTTGCCAGCTACTGTTGCTGCCTGTTGCCGGCGTCGGCGTTTGGGTATTCAAGTATTTGCGAAACAAACTGTCGATGTCACATCTATCAAACGTTCTCGATCGTTGAGTGCGTTGACAAGTCACTGATAAGTCCTGACCATAACCGCAGTCAACTGGGTGAATCACGTGCGCTTGTGTTTTGTGGTAGCGCTGCAAAGGATGGATCAAGCTGGACTCGATCTGGCTTGAGCACTGTGGGCGCCTATATCTCCTCTGCAGCACGTCCATTATGCTCATCGACTATCCGTGATGACTGGCAGATAGCCGTAGAATTGGGAAGCAGCAGCAGGCTGAAGTGGATGGATGGTGCAAGATGTCAAGTTTGAAGGGTGATGTGAGTCGGAGGCGGGTGTTTGCGCGTAGTGCCCGGTTGTGTGTGTCCAGCGTGGGGGTCCGTGTAGGGCTGTGTGTGCGTATTAGGCTTTGTATGTTGTTGGTGTGTAGGAGGTTGTAAAGGCGTAATATTGTGATGTGTGGTGATGATAGTGGCGAGCCTGTTAGTTTGCCCGAGTGGTCTAAGGGGTTACGTTCAGGTCGTAATGTTTTCGAACGCGTGGGTGCAAATCCCACAGCTGACACATCCTTTGCTGTCACACACAACAAAAGGCTGCAACGCCTACTCACGAGCTTTCATCTCTGCTTACCGTTTGCTGGGCTCATCATGCTCACAAGGGTTAGACACGGTCACGGCTGTTGGTCCGTCTTCGGTCAACCCACCAGCAGCTCAACATTTGCTCGGCACCTTGCCAGCTACTGTTGCTGCCTGTTGCCGGCGTCGGCGTCGGCGTTTGGGTATCCAAGTATTTGCGAAACAAACTGTCGATGTCACATCTATCAAACGTTCTCGATCGTTGAGTGCGTTGACAAGTCACTGATAAGTCCTGACCATAACCGCAGTCAACTGGGTGAATCACGTGCGCTTGTGTTTTGTGGTAGCGCTGCAAAGGATGGATCAAGCTGGACTCGATCTGGCTTGAGCACTGTGGGCGCCTATATCTCCTCTGCAGCATGTCCATTATGCTCATCGACTATCCGTGATGACTGGCAGATAGCCGTAGAATTGGGAAGCAACAGAAGACTGAAGTGGATGGATGGTGCAAGATGTCAAGTTTGAAGGGTGATGTGAGTCGGAGGCGGGTGTTTGCGCGTAGTGCCCGGTTGTGTGTGTCCAGCGTGGGGGTCCGTGTAGGGCTGTGTGTGCGTATTAGGCTTTGTATGTTGTTGGTGTGTAGGAGGTTGTAAAGGCGTAATATTGTAATGTGTGGTGATGATAGTGGCAAGCCTGTCAGTTTGCCCGAGTGGTCGGTCTAAGGGGTTACGTTCAGGTCGTAATGTTTTCGAACGCGTGGGTTCAAATCCCACAGCTGACACATCCTTTGCTGTCACACACAACAAAAGGCTGCAACGCCTACTCACGAGCTTTCATCTCTGCTTACCGTTTGCTGGGCTCATCATGCTCACAAGGGTTAGACACGGTCACGGCTGTTGGTCCGTCTTCGGTCAACCCACCAGCAGCTCAACATTTGCTCGGCACCTTGCCAGCTACTGTTGCTGCCTGTTGCCGGCGTCGGCGTCGGCGTTTGGGTATTCAAGTATTTGCGAAACAAACTGTCGATGTCACATCTATCAAACGTTCTCGATCGTTGAGTGCGTTGACAAGTCACTGATAAGTCCTGACCATAACCGCAGTCAACTGGGTGAATCACGTGCGCTTGTGTTTTGTGGTAGCGCTGCAAAGGATGGATCAAGCTGGACTCGATCTGGCTTGAGCACTGTGGGCGCCTATATCTCCTCTGCAGCACGTCCATTATGCTCATCGACTATCCGTGATGACTGGCAGATAGCCGTAGAATTGGGAAGCAGCAGCAGGCTGAAGTGGATGGATGGTGCAAGATGTCAAGTTTGAAGGGTGATGTGAGTCGGAGGCGGGTGTTTGCGCGTAGTGCCCGGTTGTGTGTGTCCAGCGTGGGGGTCCGTGTAGGGCTGTGTGTGCGTATTAGGCTTTGTATGTTGTTGGTGTGTAGGAGGTTGTAAAGGCGTAATATTGTGATGTGTGGTGATGATAGTGGCGAGCCTGTTAGTTTGCCCGAGTGGTCTAAGGGGTTACGTTCAGGTCGTAATGTTTTCGAACGCGTGGGTGCAAATCCCACAGCTGACACATCCTTTGCTGTCACACACAACAAAAGGCTGCAACGCCTACTCACGAGCTTTCATCTCTGCTTACCGTTTGCTGGGCTCATCATGCTCACAAGGGTTAGACACGGTCACGGCTGTTGGTCCGTCTTCGGTCAACCCACCAGCAGCTCAACATTTGCTCGGCACCTTGCCAGCTACTGTTGCTGCCTGTTGCCGGCGTCGGCGTCGGCGTTTGGGTATTCAAGTATTTGCGAAACAAACTGTCGATGTCACATCTATCAAACGTTCTCGATCGTTGAGTGCGTTGACAAGTCACTGATAAGTCCTGACCATAACCGCAGTCAACTGGGTGAATCACGTGCGCTTGTGTTTTGTGGTAGCGCTGCAAAGGATGGATCAAGCTGGACTCGATCTGGCTTGAGCACTGTGGGCGCCTATATCTCCTCTGCAGCACGTCCATTATGCTCATCGACTATCCGTGATGACTGGCAGATAGCCGTAGAATTGGGAAGCAGCAGCAGGCTGAAGTGGATGGATGGTGCAAGATGTCAAGTTTGAAGGGTGATGTGAGTCGGAGGCGGGTGTTTGCGCGTAGTGCCCGGTTGTGTGTGTCCAGCGTGGGGGTCCGTGTAGGGCTGTGTGTGCGTATTAGGCTTTGTATGTTGTTGGTGTGTAGGAGGTTGTAAAGGCGTAATATTGTGATGTGTGGTGATGATAGTGGCGAGCCTGTTAGTTTGCCCGAGTGGTCTAAGGGGTTACGTTCAGGTCGTAATGTTTTCGAACGCGTGGGTGCAAATCCCACAGCTGACACATCCTTTGCTGTCACACACAACAAAAGGCTGCAACGCCTACTCACGAGCTTTCATCTCTGCTTACCGTTTGCTGGGCTCATCATGCTCACAAGGGTTAGACACGGTCACGGCTGTTGGTCCGTCTTCGGTCAACCCACCAGCAGCTCAACATTTGCTCGGCACCTTGCCAGCTACTGTTGCTGCCTGTTGCCGGCGTCGGCGTCGGCGTTTGGGTATCCAAGTATTTGCGAAACAAACTGTCGATGTCACATCTATCAAACGTTCTCGATCGTTGAGTGCGTTGACAAGTCACTGATAAGTCCTGACCATAACCGCAGTCAACTGGGTGAATCACGTGCGCTTGTGTTTTGTGGTAGCGCTGCAAAGGATGGATCAAGCTGGACTCGATCTGGCTTGAGCACTGTGGGCGCCTATATCTCCTCTGCAGCATGTCCATTATGCTCATCGACTATCCGTGATGACTGGCAGATAGCCGTAGAATTGGGAAGCAACAGAAGACTGAAGTGGATGGATGGTGCAAGATGTCAAGTTTGAAGGGTGATGTGAGTCGGAGGCGGGTGTTTGCGCGTAGTGCCCGGTTGTGTGTGTCCAGCGTGGGGGTCCGTGTAGGGCTGTGTGTGCGTATTAGGCTTTGTATGTTGTTGGTGTGTAGGAGGTTGTAAAGGCGTAATATTGTAATGTGTGGTGATGATAGTGGCAAGCCTGTCAGTTTGCCCGAGTGGTCGGTCTAAGGGGTTACGTTCAGGTCGTAATGTTTTCGAACGCGTGGGTTCAAATCCCACAGCTGACACATCCTTTGCTGTCACACACAACAAAAGGCTGCAACGCCTACTCACGAGCTTTCATCTCTGCTTACCGTTTGCTGGGCTCATCATGCTCACAAGGGTTAGACACGGTCACGGCTGTTGGTCCGTCTTCGGTCAACCCACCAGCAGCTCAACATTTGCTCGGCACCTTGCCAGCTACTGTTGCTGCCTGTTGCCGGCGTCGGCGTTTGGGTATTCAAGTATTTGCGAAACAAACTGTCGATGTCACATCTATCAAACGTTCTCGATCGTTGAGTGCGTTGACAAGTCACTGATAAGTCCTGACCATAACCGCAGTCAACTGGGTGAATCACGTGCGCTTGTGTTTTGTGGTAGCGCTGCAAAGGATGGATCAAGCTGGACTCGATCTGGCTTGAGCACTGTGGGCGCCTATATCTCCTCTGCAGCACGTCCATTATGCTCATCGACTATCCGTGATGACTGGCAGATAGCCGTAGAATTGGGAAGCAGCAGCAGGCTGAAGTGGATGGATGGTGCAAGATGTCAAGTTTGAAGGGTGATGTGAGTCGGAGGCGGGTGTTTGCGCGTAGTGCCCGGTTGTGTGTGTCCAGCGTGGGGGTCCGTGTAGGGCTGTGTGTGCGTATTAGGCTTTGTATGTTGTTGGTGTGTAGGAGGTTGTAAAGGCGTAATATTGTGATGTGTGGTGATGATAGTGGCGAGCCTGTTAGTTTGCCCGAGTGGTCTAAGGGGTTACGTTCAGGTCGTAATGTTTTCGAACGCGTGGGTGCAAATCCCACAGCTGACACATCCTTTGCTATCACACA
>CAMPEG010000017.1:0-17035 GCA_946800315.1 Misopates orontium | reverse complement strand
GGGGCGGCCTTCTTGGCTGCCTTCGGCTTGGCGGGGGCGGCCTTCTTGGGCTTGGGCGCCTTGGGCTTCTTGGCGGCCGGAGCCTTGGTGGCCTTCTTCGCCTTGGAAGGAGACTTGGGCTTCTTGGCAGCAGCCGCGGGCTTCTTGACCGCCTTGACGGACTTCTTCTCGGCGGCGGGCTTCTTCGCGGCAGCGGGTTTCTTTGCTGCAGCGGCGGCGGGCTTCTTGACGGCCTTGGGCTTCTTGGTGGCAGCAGCGGCGGCCTTGGGCTTCTTCTCGGTCTTCTCGGCCTTCTCCTTGGTGGCCAGCTTGAAGGAGCCGGAGGCGCCCTTGCCCTTGGTCTGGACAAGCTTGCCAGCGGCGACGGCGCCCTTCAGGTACTTCTTGATGAAGGGGCTCAACTTTTCGGCGTCGACCTTGTAGTTGGCCGACACGTACTTCTTGATGGCCTGCAGCGAGGAGCCACCCCTCTCCTTGAGGTTCTTGATGGCGCCGTTGACCATGTCCGCAGTCTTGGGGTGTGCGGGCTTGGCGCGCGGCTTCTTCGCGGCGGCAGCGGACTTGGCGGCCTTCTTGGGGCTCGCGGCCACGGGAGCAGTAGCTTCGGCTTCAGACATGTTGATTCACAGCGGAGACGTACTTGTTGACGACGAGCGAGAACAGGATAGCGCGCCGCGTCGGGAGCGGTCTGACTACATGAACGCGGCAGAACGGCGACGCAGACGCCGCACCACCACGGGCGCGGGACGGCTCGCGCGGCACGCGCGACGTGCTCGCGCAACACTTCTAACCGACTTTTCACCTAATAGGACACGACCCACGTCCGAGACACGCATACGAGGCGATTCAGGAGACTCGTGGCTACCGCCCCTAGGCGGTGCCCAAACCGCCCCGCCCACGCGCGCGTCCGGAAATCGAGGCGGAAAACGAAGCACCGCTCCCAAACGTCGACCTCAATCACACTTTTAACGCATTTTCGGACGGTCCCCGCGTGACAAGGGCCCCCGAGACTCGCCGTCACCTGGCCAGACCCTTTGCGAAGCCCCTCGCTCAAGCCCAACACCCCGCGACGTACCAGTACGGCTGTGAGCCCGTTCAAAGGAGACCCTGCATCAAACAAAGTTTTGCGCCCTCCGACACCGTCCGTCCGACGGGGCACTCGCAGCGACACGATTTGCCCCGTGCCCCGCGCACACACCCCGCACTGCAGCGGCACACCGTCACGTCCTCGTCACGTGACTGTCACATCGGTCCTTACCGAGTTTTAACGCCGGCGAGCGCCTAAGCGGACACGCGCCGCTCCCAACGCACAAGCAGCCTTCCAGAGTGCTGGCAGCGCGCGAGCCGCTCGGGACCCGTCGGGCACACGGCACAGCCACCGTGACAGGCATGTGACGACCACGTCACTGTGTCACGAAACTCGCCCAGACGGCACAAGTGTGCTGCGGCCGCGCACGCCGGCGGCAACCAAGTGTGCTGCGGCCGCACGCCCTGGCGGCACTCTGACAGTACGGCGCCGAGGGCGTAGCAGCCACCGCGCGGCTCCGGCACACCACCCGCGCACCGAGACGCGCGAGGCCGTCACGTGCGTGACAGTCACCGCCGCTGCACTTACATCCGCCGTCACGGCTACATGTCGTACGTGACGATCTTACGCAATCTTGAGACTCTTCAGTCCCTTGAGACACGCCCCCTCTTATTTCTCAAACGCACCGCCCACGCGTCTCCGCCGCGGCTCTACCAGCGCAGCACGACGCCGCCCCGTGACGACCGCGTGACAGAGCCGTCACAGAGGCGTAGAGAACCCTCTCGACCCCCACCACCTCCCCCCGCAGCCGCCCCGTCCCCCTCCGCCGCGCGGCCGCGCAGCCGACGCGCTACAAGTGCGGAGCGCGCACCTCCTTCTCTCGCCAACGACCATACCACGCTGGGTCCACCGGTTCCCTTCCGCACACCGAAGTTAAGCAGCGTTGGGTGCGGTTAGTACTTAGATGGGTGACCGCTTGGGAACACCGCATGCCGTTGGCATCTCTTTTGCCGGCAGACAGACGGACGGACAGACAGACAGGCAAAGACAGAGGGAGACGAGACGAAAAACGTTTTGCACGCACCCCGCGGGAATCGAACCCGCGCGACCCCTTGCGGGGCCGGCGACACAGCTGGCGTTGACCGGCAAGACGCAGACGGAGAGAGAGAGAGAGAGAGAGATAGATAACGTAGACAGAGTGAGACAGACAGACAGACACAACACACGGACACCGGGCTAGCACAGAGCCCCCGGCCAGAGCCACCCATTCAACCAGCCCGAAAAAAAGTGACAAAGTACCGCAAAAAAAAAAAAAAAAAAAAAAAAAAAAAAAAAAAAGAGTCCAAAAACCGAAAAAAAATGAAAAATCGGGCAGAGGTTCCCCTCCGGGCCCGCCCTTTCGGGGGGGATGGACGCCAAACAACAAACCCCAGTGACGACCCACACAGGACACTACCTCCCCCACGCCAAAATAACACGACACCAACAACATTCACCAAAAATTAAAAAAACAGCCCCAAGCGCCAAAGACGTCTGGAGAGCAAGCCGACGTGCCCGTGCAAGAAAGGCGCATCTGTAACGACCTTGCCACGCAGATACGCCCTTTCTGGCACGGGCACGTCCAAGCCCCATCCTTATCTCGCCTTACCTAACCAAACCTAAACCTAATCTAACCTAACCTAATCTAACCTAACCTAAAACTAAACCCAACCTAGACCTAACCCAACCTAGACCTAACCCAACCTAGACCTAACCCAACCTAGGCCTATCCTGACCCTAACCTAACCTAAACCTAACCCAACCTACCTCTTACCTAACCCAACCTAAACCTAAAGTAACCTAACCCAACGTAACCTAACCTAAGCGGGGCTGCCCGGGATCAACCACACCCTGAAATTCTGACCCGGGCGACCCAACGTGGACAGAACACGGGCCAGACGACGAGCGCAGTCAAATGGGACCAGCGCGGCGCGGCGGTGACTGCTTGTTGGCCGGGCTCCTCTGAAAGTGGAGGGGGGTGCGTTCCGCTCTCGCGGCTGACTACGTGCACCGTTTTGGCTACTTACGAGCAGTAATGCGGCGTACATTTATCGCTTCTCGGCCTTTTGGCTAAGATCAAAGTGTAGTATCTGTTCTTATCAGCTTAATATCTGGTACATACCGCATTGCGGTATCAGTATATTAAACTGATTTTTGGAACTCGGTGGAGTGTTCGGTGCTTGCACCACCTCCGCCACGGGTTGTCCGGGCATTGCAGTGCCGCCCGGTTCGGCCCACCATAATAGACACATCCTCTCTCCTTCTCTCTTTTCTCTAATGTCTTCGTCTTCGTCGACGTTGGGAAAATTTAACTGTGCTTTTTGCTTTTGACTGTTAACAGGAAATCGGTTCGAAATGGTTCAACGACCCGCACGGCCCCGGACTTGGTCGCGCCGGCCGTAGCAGAGCGACGACGGCTGCCTGTCGTGGACGCAAGGGAAACCCCGGCCCGTGACGTCCGAGTGTCGCACTCACTAACACTTGTGTTTCTTTTCCAGACCCCCCCGTGTACGCCGGGTTGCCTACTCTCAACTTTTGAACGCGCGCGGCAAGTGAACGGTTCGAGATATCGACTTGCGGTCTTCGCCGTTCGCCTCGGCTCGTCGCGGCGGTGAGAATCGACTCGTCACATGACTCTCTACGTCACGGTAAGCGGGTGGAGAAACCTCCTTCAGAACCTTGTAGATATAAACCGCGCGCGCGGTACTTTGCCACTTCGCGTCGGAGCGCTCTGCGAGTGTGTGCGTGTGTGAGAGGGAAAAAGGGTAGGTATACGATAGTCTTTGCGTCAGTTCTCCTTTCGGAAAATGATTTGTGGTCCTTAAAAGGACCGTTTTTGTTCCAGCAGACTCGCCACCAAAAGAGGTCTTGAGTTTACTTGGAGGAGGTGTACTTGGTCACAGCCTTGGTGCCTTCAGACACGGCGTGCTTGGCCAATTCACCGGGCAGGAGGAGACGGACAGCAGTCTGGATCTCCCGGGAGGTGATGGTGGAGCGCTTGTTGTAGTGCGCCAAGCGGCTGGCCTCAGCGGCGATCCTCTCGAAGATGTCGTTCACGAAGGAGTTCATGATGGACATGGCCTTGGAGGAGATACCGGTGTCGGGGTGCACTTGCTTAAGAACTTTGTAGATGTAAATTGCGTAAGATTCCTTCCTCTTGCGCTTCTTCTTCTTGTCTCCCTTGGAGATGTTCTCCGCCTGCCGCTCGGCCGCGCGCACGGAGCACACCAAGATATTATAAAAGCGTAGCTCACGCTAGCTTGGCATCCACGTCGTACCGTTCCGCAGTAGCGCACGTACCGTCACCCTCATCTCTCAACATGTCTGGCCGCGGCAAAGGAGGCAAGGTCAAGGGAAAGTCCAAGTCCCGCTCGTCTCGTGCAGGACTTCAGTTCCCCGTCGGACGTATCCACCGTCTTCTCCGCAAAGGAAACTACGCTGAACGTGTCGGTGCAGGAGCACCGGTATATCTGGCGGCTGTAATGGAGTATTTAGCCGCTGAGGTACTCGAGTTGGCCGGCAACGCCGCCCGTGACAACAAGAAGACCCGTATCATCCCCCGTCACCTGCAGCTCGCCATCAGGAACGACGAGGAGTTGAACAAACTTCTGTCCGGCGTCACCATCGCCCAGGGAGGTGTTCTGCCCAACATCCAGGCTGTGCTCCTGCCCAAGAAGACTGAAAAGAAGGCTTAAGTCTCTTGAGCACTCTCCTTTCAGGCAGTATCGTTCAGTCGAAACTGCACAAAAAGGTCCTTTTAAGGACCACAACTCGTATCCCGAGAGGATAACTGACGCAAAGACTATCGTAACCCTTTCCCTATCTCACACACAACTCTCTGAGAGAGCCATACACACTCGTTTCGTACCGCGAAGCCCGTGAGCCGCGTACACGGGTACCCGTAAGCGTTAAGACACGCTTGAACAGCCCGAGTACTGTGGGGCACGAACTCGTACCACCGTGGTTGCCTTTCGGTTAGGCCAGAGCCCCATAACACACTGTCCAAAGGGCGTGACTCTGCGTCAAGCCGTCTCGAAGCTTTAACCGGTTGAAACCAATTTTAAGGTACCTTAAGGCACCTTAAAGGTCGCTTAAGGGGCCCGAGTACGCCGCAAGTGCCGGCGCGCACCAACGTGACCGTCTTACGATAGGGACGGTGCCACGTGACACACTGTCCAAAGGGCGTGACCCTGCGTCCAGCCGTCTCGAAGCTTTAACCGATTAAAACCAATTTTAAGGTACCTTAAGGCACCTTAAAGGTCGCTTAAGGGGCCCGAGTACGCCGCAAGTGCCGGCGCGCACCAACGTGACCGTCTTACGATAGGGACGGTGCCACGTGACACACTGTCCAAAGGGCGTGACCCTACGTCGAGCCACGTCGAAGCTTTAACGGAATTAGACCATGCTTAAGGTACCTTAAAGCACTGCGCGCGTCAATATCGCGTCCGCGTCGACGGATCGGTCTGACTTGCGCGTTTCCGCCCGTTCTAGAGTCACACAAGTAACACGCAAAAGTTTAACCGCGATCTGACGTCCCGAAGTCGAGATACGCCCGACTATCTGGCAGCCGTCATGGAAAACACTGACGAAGGATTAGCGGCCGGCCGTGGCGGGTTGCCTACCTACCCGAGTCGGCTCCCCGGGAGCCGTGAGGGTATAATCTACAGCAAAAAACCGATCGACACAGCGCAGCGCATGTGGATTTCGTGTGTGTGTGAGGGAAAAGGGAAACGATATTTAGTCTTTGCGTAAGTCATCCTCTCGGGATAGGAATTTTGGTCCTTAAAAGGACCGTTTTGATGGTTCCCCGGAGGGAGGACGACGGACAGAGGCTTAACCTCCGAAACCGTACAGGGTGCGTCCTTGACGCTTGAGGGCGTAGACGACGTCCATGGCAGTGACGGTCTTCCTCTTGGCGTGCTCGGTGTAGGTGACGGCGTCACGGATGACGTTCTCAAGGAACACCTTGAGCACACCACGGGTCTCCTCGTAGATGAGACCGGAGATACGCTTGACTCCTCCACGACGAGCCAGACGACGGATGGCGGGCTTGGTGATACCCTGGATGTTGTCACGCAACACCTTACGGTGACGCTTGGCGCCTCCCTTGCCGAGCCCCTTCCCTCCTTTACCGCGACCAGTCATGATGCTGAGTAGACGATGTGGACTTCACTGACGACTCACGACGAATGCCTGAAACACGGTACTGGCCTATATTTATACCCTGCCGAGCCGGAGCGCGCCGACCAATCGGGGGAGCCGAGCGCGCTCCGAGTCGGCCGACCAATCGGCGCGCGCCTCACCGCCGAGCGGCAGCCTCGCGCACCCTACAAATACAGGTCATTTTCTGTGCGCCGGCATCAGTTCGTCGTCGTCAGTCGTCCGAGCAAGTTCGCTATCATGGCCCGTACCAAGCAGACCGCCAGGAAGTCCACCGGAGGCAAGGCGCCTAGGAAGCAGCTCGCTACCAAGGCTGCCCGCAAGTCCGCCCCGGCCACCGGAGGTGTCAAGAAGCCCCATCGTTACCGCCCCGGTACCGTCGCTCTTCGTGAGATCCGTCGTTACCAGAAGAGCACTGAGCTTCTGATCAGGAAGCTCCCCTTCCAGCGCCTTGTTCGAGAAATTGCCCAGGACTTCAAAACCGATTTGCGATTCCAATCCAGCGCCGTCATGGCCCTGCAGGAGGCGTCCGAGGCCTACCTGGTTGGTCTCTTTGAGGACACCAACTTGTGCGCCATCCACGCCAAGCGCGTCACCATCATGCCCAAGGACATCCAGCTTGCCCGCCGCATCCGCGGAGAGCGTGCTTAAGTCTTTTCCGAACCCCTTCGGGAGAGCAAACAAATCGGCCCTTTTAAGGGCCAAAATTTCTATCCCGAGAGGATAACTTACGCAAAGACTATCGCCACCCATCCCTAAAGCCCCATCACGCACAATCAATCACAGAAAGATAGACGCGAGAGAGAGAGTCCGCGTACGTGAGTTGCGCTTAAGACCCGCCCTAAGGACGGGTGTCTTAACGACGACCGTACTCGTACTCGACGCGCACACATTCACACCGCTTCAATCGCTCGTCTCGGTTGCATGCTCTAAAGCCTTTGACGTCCTCGACGCGTACAGACTCACGCCAAGTCAATCATTCGCCTAGGTTCGATGCTTTAAAGCCTTTCGCGCGACACGCTGCACCGCCGCTGCGCTTAACCCCTTTAAGGCCTCCGGGCGGGCCGAACGAATGAATGCGTGTACTGCGTGTTGCCTACCCTCCGTTCCGCAGGCGCTCCCCGCACTGACAGCTCAACATCCGCACGCGCGCCCGCGCGCCCGTGTGTGTGTGTGTGTGTGTGTGTGTGTGTGTGTGTGTGTGTTCGTGTGTGTGTGTGTGTGTGTACGTATGTGTGTGTGTGTGTGTGTGTGTGTGTGCGTGCTTGTGTGCGCGCGTGTGAGTGTGAGTGAGAGGACAACAGGGTTTACTATCATTTTTTTTCAGATTTAAGTCTTTGCAAGAGTCAACTCTCTCGGGAGAGAATTGTTAGCCTTGAAAAAGGCTGTTTGTATGCCACTTAAAAAAGCGGCTACGTTGGGAGAAGGGCGAGAGGTCGAGAAACCCTTCACTTCTTCTTGGCGGGGGCGGCCTTCTTGGCTGCCTTCGGCTTGGCGGGGGCGGCCTTCTTGGGCTTGGGCGCCTTGGGCTTCTTGGCGGCCGGAGCCTTGGTGGCCTTCTTCGCCTTGGAAGGAGACTTGGGCTTCTTGGCAGCAGCCGCGGGCTTCTTGACCGCCTTGACGGACTTCTTCTCGGCGGCGGGCTTCTTCGCGGCAGCGGGTTTCTTTGCTGCAGCGGCGGCGGGCTTCTTGACGGCCTTGGGCTTCTTGGTGGCAGCAGCGGCGGCCTTGGGCTTCTTCTCGGTCTTCTCGGCCTTCTCCTTGGTGGCCAGCTTGAAGGAGCCGGAGGCGCCCTTGCCCTTGGTCTGGACAAGCTTGCCAGCGGCGACGGCGCCCTTCAGGTACTTCTTGATGAAGGGGCTCAACTTTTCGGCGTCGACCTTGTAGTTGGCCGACACGTACTTCTTGATGGCCTGCAGCGAGGAGCCACCCCTCTCCTTGAGGTTCTTGATGGCGCCGTTGACCATGTCCGCAGTCTTGGGGTGTGCGGGCTTGGCGCGCGGCTTCTTCGCGGCGGCAGCGGACTTGGCGGCCTTCTTGGGGCTCGCGGCCACGGGAGCAGTAGCTTCGGCTTCAGACATGTTGATTCACAGCGGAGACGTACTTGTTGACGACGAGCGAGAACAGGATAGCGCGCCGCGTCGGGAGCGGTCTGACTACATGAACGCGGCAGAACGGCGACGCAGACGCCGCACCACCACGGGCGCGGGACGGCTCGCGCGGCACGCGCGACGTGCTCGCGCAACACTTCTAACCGACTTTTCACCTAATAGGACACGACCCACGTCCGAGACACGCATACGAGGCGATTCAGGAGACTCGTGGCTACCGCCCCTAGGCGGTGCCCAAACCGCCCCGCCCACGCGCGCGTCCGGAAATCGAGGCGGAAAACGAAGCACCGCTCCCAAACGTCGACCTCAATCACACTTTTAACGCATTTTCGGACGGTCCCCGCGTGACAAGGGCCCCCGAGACTCGCCGTCACCTGGCCAGACCCTTTGCGAAGCCCCTCGCTCAAGCCCAACACCCCGCGACGTACCAGTACGGCTGTGAGCCCGTTCAAAGGAGACCCTGCATCAAACAAAGTTTTGCGCCCTCCGACACCGTCCGTCCGACGGGGCACTCGCAGCGACACGATTTGCCCCGTGCCCCGCGCACACACCCCGCACTGCAGCGGCACACCGTCACGTCCTCGTCACGTGACTGTCACATCGGTCCTTACCGAGTTTTAACGCCGGCGAGCGCCTAAGCGGACACGCGCCGCTCCCAACGCACAAGCAGCCTTCCAGAGTGCTGGCAGCGCGCGAGCCGCTCGGGACCCGTCGGGCACACGGCACAGCCACCGTGACAGGCATGTGACGACCACGTCACTGTGTCACGAAACTCGCCCAGACGGCACAAGTGTGCTGCGGCCGCGCACGCCGGCGGCAACCAAGTGTGCTGCGGCCGCACGCCCTGGCGGCACTCTGACAGTACGGCGCCGAGGGCGTAGCAGCCACCGCGCGGCTCCGGCACACCACCCGCGCACCGAGACGCGCGAGGCCGTCACGTGCGTGACAGTCACCGCCGCTGCACTTACATCCGCCGTCACGGCTACATGTCGTACGTGACGATCTTACGCAATCTTGAGACTCTTCAGTCCCTTGAGACACGCCCCCTCTTATTTCTCAAACGCACCGCCCACGCGTCTCCGCCGCGGCTCTACCAGCGCAGCACGACGCCGCCCCGTGACGACCGCGTGACAGAGCCGTCACAGAGGCGTAGAGAACCCTCTCGACCCCCACCACCTCCCCCCGCAGCCGCCCCGTCCCCCTCCGCCGCGCGGCCGCGCAGCCGACGCGCTACAAGTGCGGAGCGCGCACCTCCTTCTCTCGCCAACGACCATACCACGCTGGGTCCACCGGTTCCCTTCCGCACACCGAAGTTAAGCAGCGTTGGGTGCGGTTAGTACTTAGATGGGTGACCGCTTGGGAACACCGCATGCCGTTGGCATCTCTTTTGCCGGCAGACAGACGGACGGACAGACAGACAGGCAAAGACAGAGGGAGACGAGACGAAAAACGTTTTGCACGCACCCCGCGGGAATCGAACCCGCGCGACCCCTTGCGGGGCCGGCGACACAGCTGGCGTTGACCGGCAAGACGCAGACGGAGAGAGAGAGAGAGAGAGAGATAGATAACGTAGACAGAGTGAGACAGACAGACAGACACAACACACGGACACCGGGCTAGCACAGAGCCCCCGGCCAGAGCCACCCATTCAACCAGCCCGAAAAAAAGTGACAAAGTACCGCAAAAAAAAAAAAAAAAAAAAAAAAAAAAAAAAAAAAGAGTCCAAAAACCGAAAAAAAATGAAAAATCGGGCAGAGGTTCCCCTCCGGGCCCGCCCTTTCGGGGGGGATGGACGCCAAACAACAAACCCCAGTGACGACCCACACAGGACACTACCTCCCCCACGCCAAAATAACACGACACCAACAACATTCACCAAAAATTAAAAAAACAGCCCCAAGCGCCAAAGACGTCTGGAGAGCAAGCCGACGTGCCCGTGCAAGAAAGGCGCATCTGTAACGACCTTGCCACGCAGATACGCCCTTTCTGGCACGGGCACGTCCAAGCCCCATCCTTATCTCGCCTTACCTAACCAAACCTAAACCTAATCTAACCTAACCTAATCTAACCTAACCTAAAACTAAACCCAACCTAGACCTAACCCAACCTAGACCTAACCCAACCTAGACCTAACCCAACCTAGGCCTATCCTGACCCTAACCTAACCTAAACCTAACCCAACCTACCTCTTACCTAACCCAACCTAAACCTAAAGTAACCTAACCCAACGTAACCTAACCTAAGCGGGGCTGCCCGGGATCAACCACACCCTGAAATTCTGACCCGGGCGACCCAACGTGGACAGAACACGGGCCAGACGACGAGCGCAGTCAAATGGGACCAGCGCGGCGCGGCGGTGACTGCTTGTTGGCCGGGCTCCTCTGAAAGTGGAGGGGGGTGCGTTCCGCTCTCGCGGCTGACTACGTGCACCGTTTTGGCTACTTACGAGCAGTAATGCGGCGTACATTTATCGCTTCTCGGCCTTTTGGCTAAGATCAAAGTGTAGTATCTGTTCTTATCAGCTTAATATCTGGTACATACCGCATTGCGGTATCAGTATATTAAACTGATTTTTGGAACTCGGTGGAGTGTTCGGTGCTTGCACCACCTCCGCCACGGGTTGTCCGGGCATTGCAGTGCCGCCCGGTTCGGCCCACCATAATAGACACATCCTCTCTCCTTCTCTCTTTTCTCTAATGTCTTCGTCTTCGTCGACGTTGGGAAAATTTAACTGTGCTTTTTGCTTTTGACTGTTAACAGGAAATCGGTTCGAAATGGTTCAACGACCCGCACGGCCCCGGACTTGGTCGCGCCGGCCGTAGCAGAGCGACGACGGCTGCCTGTCGTGGACGCAAGGGAAACCCCGGCCCGTGACGTCCGAGTGTCGCACTCACTAACACTTGTGTTTCTTTTCCAGACCCCCCCGTGTACGCCGGGTTGCCTACTCTCAACTTTTGAACGCGCGCGGCAAGTGAACGGTTCGAGATATCGACTTGCGGTCTTCGCCGTTCGCCTCGGCTCGTCGCGGCGGTGAGAATCGACTCGTCACATGACTCTCTACGTCACGGTAAGCGGGTGGAGAAACCTCCTTCAGAACCTTGTAGATATAAACCGCGCGCGCGGTACTTTGCCACTTCGCGTCGGAGCGCTCTGCGAGTGTGTGCGTGTGTGAGAGGGAAAAAGGGTAGGTATACGATAGTCTTTGCGTCAGTTCTCCTTTCGGAAAATGATTTGTGGTCCTTAAAAGGACCGTTTTTGTTCCAGCAGACTCGCCACCAAAAGAGGTCTTGAGTTTACTTGGAGGAGGTGTACTTGGTCACAGCCTTGGTGCCTTCAGACACGGCGTGCTTGGCCAATTCACCGGGCAGGAGGAGACGGACAGCAGTCTGGATCTCCCGGGAGGTGATGGTGGAGCGCTTGTTGTAGTGCGCCAAGCGGCTGGCCTCAGCGGCGATCCTCTCGAAGATGTCGTTCACGAAGGAGTTCATGATGGACATGGCCTTGGAGGAGATACCGGTGTCGGGGTGCACTTGCTTAAGAACTTTGTAGATGTAAATTGCGTAAGATTCCTTCCTCTTGCGCTTCTTCTTCTTGTCTCCCTTGGAGATGTTCTCCGCCTGCCGCTCGGCCGCGCGCACGGAGCACACCAAGATATTATAAAAGCGTAGCTCACGCTAGCTTGGCATCCACGTCGTACCGTTCCGCAGTAGCGCACGTACCGTCACCCTCATCTCTCAACATGTCTGGCCGCGGCAAAGGAGGCAAGGTCAAGGGAAAGTCCAAGTCCCGCTCGTCTCGTGCAGGACTTCAGTTCCCCGTCGGACGTATCCACCGTCTTCTCCGCAAAGGAAACTACGCTGAACGTGTCGGTGCAGGAGCACCGGTATATCTGGCGGCTGTAATGGAGTATTTAGCCGCTGAGGTACTCGAGTTGGCCGGCAACGCCGCCCGTGACAACAAGAAGACCCGTATCATCCCCCGTCACCTGCAGCTCGCCATCAGGAACGACGAGGAGTTGAACAAACTTCTGTCCGGCGTCACCATCGCCCAGGGAGGTGTTCTGCCCAACATCCAGGCTGTGCTCCTGCCCAAGAAGACTGAAAAGAAGGCTTAAGTCTCTTGAGCACTCTCCTTTCAGGCAGTATCGTTCAGTCGAAACTGCACAAAAAGGTCCTTTTAAGGACCACAACTCGTATCCCGAGAGGATAACTGACGCAAAGACTATCGTAACCCTTTCCCTATCTCACACACAACTCTCTGAGAGAGCCATACACACTCGTTTCGTACCGCGAAGCCCGTGAGCCGCGTACACGGGTACCCGTAAGCGTTAAGACACGCTTGAACAGCCCGAGTACTGTGGGGCACGAACTCGTACCACCGTGGTTGCCTTTCGGTTAGGCCAGAGCCCCATAACACACTGTCCAAAGGGCGTGACTCTGCGTCAAGCCGTCTCGAAGCTTTAACCGGTTGAAACCAATTTTAAGGTACCTTAAGGCACCTTAAAGGTCGCTTAAGGGGCCCGAGTACGCCGCAAGTGCCGGCGCGCACCAACGTGACCGTCTTACGATAGGGACGGTGCCACGTGACACACTGTCCAAAGGGCGTGACCCTGCGTCCAGCCGTCTCGAAGCTTTAACCGATTAAAACCAATTTTAAGGTACCTTAAGGCACCTTAAAGGTCGCTTAAGGGGCCCGAGTACGCCGCAAGTGCCGGCGCGCACCAACGTGACCGTCTTACGATAGGGACGGTGCCACGTGACACACTGTCCAAAGGGCGTGACCCTACGTCGAGCCACGTCGAAGCTTTAACGGAATTAGACCATGCTTAAGGTACCTTAAAGCACTGCGCGCGTCAATATCGCGTCCGCGTCGACGGATCGGTCTGACTTGCGCGTTTCCGCCCGTTCTAGAGTCACACAAGTAACACGCAAAAGTTTAACCGCGATCTGACGTCCCGAAGTCGAGATACGCCCGACTATCTGGCAGCCGTCATGGAAAACACTGACGAAGGATTAGCGGCCGGCCGTGGCGGGTTGCCTACCTACCCGAGTCGGCTCCCCGGGAGCCGTGAGGGTATAATCTACAGCAAAAAACCGATCGACACAGCGCAGCGCATGTGGATTTCGTGTGTGTGTGAGGGAAAAGGGAAACGATATTTAGTCTTTGCGTAAGTCATCCTCTCGGGATAGGAATTTTGGTCCTTAAAAGGACCGTTTTGATGGTTCCCCGGAGGGAGGACGACGGACAGAGGCTTAACCTCCGAAACCGTACAGGGTGCGTCCTTGACGCTTGAGGGCGTAGACGACGTCCATGGCAGTGACGGTCTTCCTCTTGGCGTGCTCGGTGTAGGTGACGGCGTCACGGATGACGTTCTCAAGGAACACCTTGAGCACACCACGGGTCTCCTCGTAGATGAGACCGGAGATACGCTTGACTCCTCCACGACGAGCCAGACGACGGATGGCGGGCTTGGTGATACCCTGGATGTTGTCACGCAACACCTTACGGTGACGCTTGGCGCCTCCCTTGCCGAGCCCCTTCCCTCCTTTACCGCGACCAGTCATGATGCTGAGTAGACGATGTGGACTTCACTGACGACTCACGACGAATGCCTGAAACACGGTACTGGCCTATATTTATACCCTGCCGAGCCGGAGCGCGCCGACCAATCGGGGGAGCCGAGCGCGCTCCGAGTCGGCCGACCAATCGGCGCGCGCCTCACCGCCGAGCGGCAGCCTCGCGCACCCTACAAATACAGGTCATTTTCTGTGCGCCGGCATCAGTTCGTCGTCGTCAGTCGTCCGAGCAAGTTCGCTATCATGGCCCGTACCAAGCAGACCGCCAGGAAGTCCACCGGAGGCAAGGCGCCTAGGAAGCAGCTCGCTACCAAGGCTGCCCGCAAGTCCGCCCCGGCCACCGGAGGTGTCAAGAAGCCCCATCGTTACCGCCCCGGTACCGTCGCTCTTCGTGAGATCCGTCGTTACCAGAAGAGCACTGAGCTTCTGATCAGGAAGCTCCCCTTCCAGCGCCTTGTTCGAGAAATTGCCCAGGACTTCAAAACCGATTTGCGATTCCAATCCAGCGCCGTCATGGCCCTGCAGGAGGCGTCCGAGGCCTACCTGGTTGGTCTCTTTGAGGACACCAACTTGTGCGCCATCCACGCCAAGCGCGTCACCATCATGCCCAAGGACATCCAGCTTGCCCGCCGCATCCGCGGAGAGCGTGCTTAAGTCTTTTCCGAACCCCTTCGGGAGAGCAAACAAATCGGCCCTTTTAAGGGCCAAAATTTCTATCCCGAGAGGATAACTTACGCAAAGACTATCGCCACCCATCCCTAAAGCCCCATCACGCACAATCAATCACAGAAAGATAGACGCGAGAGAGAGAGTCCGCGTACGTGAGTTGCGCTTAAGACCCGCCCTAAGGACGGGTGTCTTAACGACGACCGTACTCGTACTCGACGCGCACACATTCACACCGCTTCAATCGCTCGTCTCGGTTGCATGCTCTAAAGCCTTTGACGTCCTCGACGCGTACAGACTCACGCCAAGTCAATCATTCGCCTAGGTTCGATGCTTTAAAGCCTTTCGCGCGACACGCTGCACCGCCGCTGCGCTTAACCCCTTTAAGGCCTCCGGGCGGGCCGAACGAATGAATGCGTGTACTGCGTGTTGCCTACCCTCCGTTCCGCAGGCGCTCCCCGCACTGACAGCTCAACATCCGCACGCGCGCCCGCGCGCCCGTGTGTGTGTGTGTGTGTGTGTGTGTGTGTGTGTGTGTGTGTTCGTGTGTGTGTGTGTGTGTGTACGTATGTGTGTGTGTGTGTGTGTGTGTGTGTGCGTGCTTGTGTGCGCGCGTGTGAGTGTGAGTGAGAGGACAACAGGGTTTACTATCATTTTTTTTCAGATTTAAGTCTTTGCAAGAGTCAACTCTCTCGGGAGAGAATTGTTAGCCTTGAAAAAGGCTGTTTGTATGCCACTTAAAAAAGCGGCTACGTTGGGAGAAGGGCGAGAGGTCGAGAAACCCTTCACTTCTTCTTGGCGGGGGCGGCCTTCTTGGCTGCCTTCGGCTTGGCGGGGGCGGCCTTCTTGGGCTTGGGCGCCTTGGGCTTCTTGGCGGCCGGAGCCTTGGTGGCCTTCTTCGCCTTGGAAGGAGACTTGGGCTTCTTGGCAGCAGCCGCGGGCTTCTTGACCGCCTTGACGGACTTCTTCTCGGCGGCGGGCTTCTTCGCGGCAGCGGGTTTCTTTGCTGCAGCGGCGGCGGGCTTCTTGACGGCCTTGGGCTTCTTGGTGGCAGCAGCGGCGGCCTTGGGCTTCTTCTCGGTCTTCTCGGCCTTCTCCTTGGTGGCCAGCTTGAAGGAGCCGGAGGCGCCCTTGCCCTTGGTCTGGACAAGCTTGCCAGCGGCGACGGCGCCCTTCAGGTACTTCTTGATGAAGGGGCTCAACTTTTCGGCGTCGACCTTGTAGTTGGCCGACACGTACTTCTTGATGGCCTGCAGCGAGGAGCCACCCCTCTCCTTGAGGTTCTTGATGGCGCCGTTGACCATGTCCGCAGTCTTGGGGTGTGCGGGCTTGGCGCGCGGCTTCTTCGCGGCGGCAGCGGACTTGGCGGCCTTCTTGGGGCTCGCGGCCACGGGAGCAGTAGCTTCGGCTTCAGACATGTTGATTCACAGCGGAGACGTACTTGTTGACGACGAGCGAGAACAGGATAGCGCGCCGCGTCGGGAGCGGTCTGACTACATGAACGCGGCAGAACGGCGACGCAGACGCCGCACCACCACGGGCGCGGGACGGCTCGCGCGGCACGCGCGACGTGCTCGCGCAACACTTCTAACCGACTTTTCACCTAATAGGACACGACCCACGTCCGAGACACGCATACGAGGCGATTCAGGAGACTCGTGGCTACCGCCCCTAGGCGGTGCCCAAACCGCCCCGCCCACGCGCGCGTCCGGAAATCGAGGCGGAAAACGAAGCACCGCTCCCAAACGTCGACCTCAATCACACTTTTAACGCATTTTCGGACGGTCCCCGCGTGACAAGGGCCCCCGAGACTCGCCGTCACCTGGCCAGACCCTTTGCGAAGCCCCTCGCTCAAGCCCAACACCCCGCGACGTACCAGTACGGCTGTGAGCCCGTTCAAAGGAGACCCTGCATCAAACAAAGTTTTGCGCCCTCCGACACCGTCCGTCCGACGGGGCACTCGCAGCGACACGATTTGCCCCGTGCCCCGCGCACACACCCCGCACTGCAGCGGCACACCGTCACGTCCTCGTCACGTGACTGTCACATCGGTCCTTACCGAGTTTTAACGCCGGCGAGCGCCTAAGCGGACACGCGCCGCTCCCAACGCACAAGCAGCCTTCCAGAGTGCTGGCAGCGCGCGAGCCGCTCGGGACCCGTCGGGCACACGGCACAGCCACCGTGACAGGCATGTGACGACCACGTCACTGTGTCACGAAACTCGCCCAGACGGCACAAGTGTGCTGCGGCCGCGCACGCCGGCGGCAACCAAGTGTGCTGCGGCCGCACGCCCTGGCGGCACTCTGACAGTACGGCGCCGAGGGCGTAGCAGCCACCGCGCGGCTCCGGCACACCACCCGCGCACCGAGACGCGCGAGGCCGTCACGTGCGTGACAGTCACCGCCGCTGCACTTACATCCGCCGTCACGGCTACATGTCGTACGTGACGATCTTAC
>CAMPEG010000015.1:42500-46892 GCA_946800315.1 Misopates orontium | reverse complement strand
CCTTTGAGACGCACTTTAAGTGAACACAGAGTGATAGAAGACACATTGGACCGCACTGGGGGGCTTCTCCCCGGGGTTGGTCGGAATGAATCGTTCCTTTAAACCAAGGCGACTGGCCCGCACATGGAGGCGGCGGCACAAGTCCTTTCGCGCAGAAAGTGTACTCTGGGCCGTTGTGCTTCAAATGAGTGTGTTGGCCAGAAGCATGGCTTTCTCCACATGAGGTGTTTTGACACACTTCAAAAGCCAGTTGAAAGGAAGAGTCGGGACGATTGGAGTCCTTTGAAGCGCAGAAAAGGCGGGACCTGCTCCAGGAAGCTCTAAACCTTTTCAAACGCTATTATAACCCAGGCAGGTCCCTCTCGGACTGGTGGCGCTGGGCCGAAGGAAAGTCGGGAGTTCCTACACGGGCTCTGCAATGACTGAAATGCGCTGCGGCCCGCACATGAGGCGATTCACGGGGTTGGTTTCGTAAAGTTTCTCTTCCCCGTGCCATCGATCCTCAAATGAGTGTGTGGGCCAACGCATCAGCATTCTACACACCAGATGTCTAGACACATTTGGAAATTATGTTGAGAATGCAATACAGAACGATTGGAGCTCTGTAAAGCGGAAAAGGCACGGAGCCTCCTCCGGGGAGCTCTAAACCTTTTCAAACGCTTATATAACCCAGGCAGGTCCTCCTCAGGATCGGTGGCGCTGGGCCGGAGGGAAAAAGTCGGGAGTTCCTACACGGGCTCTGCTATGACTGAAAAGCCCGCACATGCAGGCCGCTCGCAGAGTGTATTCTTTTGCGCAGCGTGTCCTCAAATAAGTGTGCGGGTGAAAACGAATGTGGTCCCATTGAGCCTTGGGGGACCCTATAAAGATACCTTGGCCGGGCCCGTGCATGCAGGCGACTGAACGGCGTACCGTGTACGCAAGCACTGTACCCACCGTTTTGTCGATCCTCAAAATAAGTGTGCGGGCGAGAGCAAGGGGGACTTGGCCCCCCCTTGGGCAGGCCGGCTAGCCAGTGAGGCCAGAAACCTCGCGACGAAGGAGCCGGTCCGCCAAAACAAGGAAGCATTTCTTTCGAAGCAGTGTCTCCACCACGAGCCGACCTCTCGCCCCCGTGCGAGACCAGTCCGTCCTGCACGAGCCTCGTGTGTCGAGTTCACTGTTTGATTGAAATCGCTTCCACACAGCATAGTTTGCGGACCTCTTTTCAATGTCCATAAGCAAGCAACTCTTTGACCAAAAGCCTTCGGGCGTCATTGACTCTCCTCTCTCCGAGCGAAAGTAATACAAAGCACGCCACGATTCTACGACGTACGGTTAATTCCGACGAGTACGATGAGAGGCTGACGCTTAAACGAAATGATATGAAACGGTCGCAACATGGGGACCCGGTGAGGCCACCGGACGGCAGTGTTGCGCACCAAAGAAAAAGGCTTTTAAAAAGTCTCAGGGCTCGTGATGTGAATCGCTTGCCCGCGAAAACTCGCTGACACTCGGCCTCGCGCCGTTGTGTACAACAGCTATCTGGTTGATTCTGCCAGTGACATATGCTTCTCTCAAAGATTAAGCCATGCATGTGTAAGTGCAAGCCAAATTAAGGTGAAACCGCGGAAGGCTCATTATATCAGTTATGGTTCAATAGATTGTACCCAGTTACTTGGATAACTGCGGAAAAACTGGAGCTAATACATGCCAACGGAGTTCTGACCAGAGATGGAAGGAACGCTTTTATTAGATCAAAACCGATCGGTTGGTTTCGGCCACCGTGAATTTTGGTGACTCTGAATAACTTTGAGCGGATCGCACGGTCTTCGTACCGGCGACGCATCTTTCAAATGTCTGCCTTATCAACTTTCGATGGTAGGTTCTATGCCTACCATGGTTGTAACGGGTAACGGGGAATCAGGGTTCGATTCCGGAGAGGGAGCCTGAGACACGGCTACCACATCCAAGGAAGGCAGCAGGCGCGCAAATTACCCACTCCCGGCTCGGGGAGGTAGTGACGAAAGATAACGATACGGGACTCATCCGAGGCCCCGTAATCGGAATGGCAACACTTTAAATCCTTTATGGAGGACCTAACTGAGGGCAAGTCTGGTGCCAGCAGCCGCGGTAATTCCAGCTCAGTTAGCGTATTTCAAAGTTGTTGCGGCTAAAAAGCTCGTAGTTGGATCTGTGGCTCGCACTGCCGGTACACCGCCCGTCGGTGTCGACTGGTACGCTGCGAGGCGTCATGCCGGTGGCGCGTCAGCTGTCCCTCCGGGGTACGGGCGGCGCCAATAAAATCCTGTCGCGGTGCTCTTGATTGAGTGTCGAGATGGGCCGGCACGTTTACTTTGAACAAATTAGAGTGCTCAAAATATGGCAGGTTTGCCTGCATACATCTGCATGGAATAATAGAATAGGACTTCGGTTCTATTTTGTTGGTTTTCGGAACCAGAAGTAATGATGAATGGAGACAGGCGGGGGCATTCGTATTGCGACGTTAGAGGTGAAATTCTTGGATCGTCGCAAGACGCACTGAAGCGAAAGCATTTGCCAAGGATGTTCTCGTTGATCAAGAACGAAAGTTATGGGTTCGAAGGCGATTAGATACCGCCCTAGTCATAACCATAAACTATGTGAACTGGCCTTTGGGGAGATGTCCTCTGATGCACTCCCCAGTAGCCTCCGAGAAGTCAAAGTTTTTGCATTCCGGGGGAAGTATGGTTGCAAAGCTGAAACTTAAAGAAATTGACGGAAGGGCACCACCAGGAGTGGAGCCTGCGGCTTAATTTGACTCAACACGGGAAACCTCACCAGGCCCGGACACTAGAAGGATTGACAGATTGAAAGCTCTTTCTTGATTTAGTGGGTGGTGGTGCATGGCCGTTCTTAGTTGGTGGAGTGATTTGTCTGCTTAATTGCGATAACGAACGAGACTCTGGCCTACTAAATAGTCGGTCCGGCTTCCTTGTGCAGCCGGCGATGACAAATCTTCTTAGAGGGACAAACGGCTTTTAGCCGTACGAGATTGAGCAATAACAGGTCTGTGATGCCCTTAGATGTCCTGGGCCGCACGCGCGCTACAATGGAGGTGTCAGCGTGTCTTCCCTGGCCGAGAGGCTCGGGTAACCCGCTGAAACACCTTCGTGCTTGGGATTGTGGCTTGAAATTGTTCCACATGAACGAGGAATTCCCAGTAAAGGCGTGTCATTAGCACGCCTTGATTACGTCCCTGCCCTTTGTACACACCGCCCGTCGCTACTACCGATTGAATGTTTTAGTGAGGTCTTTGGACCGGCGCGCGGAGCTCCTTCGGGAATTTCGATGCCGCTGGGAAGATGACCAAACTTGAATATTTAGAGGAAGTAAAAGTCGTAACAAGGTTGCTGTAGGTGAACCTGCAGCAGGATCATTATCGTAAATCATTCATGATTCTACGAAAGAACCTCTGTCCGTCTCGCCGCAGATGTGCGCTTCATACTTTATGGTGTGTCGCGCGCGGAGGCGAGCGGGCGACCGCACTGATGTCACACGAGTACTCTAAACAGAGGGGAAAGGTGAATTATAAGGCGTGGAAACGGCCGCAGCTAGCACCCCTTGGGGTGGAAGGCGGGCCGAGGCGCGTCTGTGGTTGCAGCTAGCACCCTTCGGGGTGGAAGGCGGACCGTACTGAAAAAGAGATGGTTCTGGTTGCGGCTAGCACCCTTCGCGGGTGGAAGGCGGACCGAACTTGACTCGAAAGTCACGGTAAACGAGAAGTAAACGTGTCGTCTTCTTTTGCGTTTCGACCGAGGCCTGGGACTGCCAGTCTCCTTTGCCGGCCGAGGTCGCTTCTGCTTGTCGACGAATCACGATGTTTTTAAAGCTTTTGCGCCGTGCACGTAAGACCAACTCGTCTCGCTCCCTTTCGATTTGAGCGTGCGGACTGTCTGCAAACATTGCCTTGTTGGCACACTGCAGGGACCGCACCGTCGATCGTGGCAGCCGAGACGGGGCGCCTTACTCTTTGTCTTTGGACGGAGAGTTTGGCGTTTTCGAAGAGACTATACTCTTTAGATGTACTTTCAATACGCGTAGAAAAGCTTACGAAAGTCTCTCGAGAGGTTCGCCCTTTAGCGCGATGCGGGCTGGCTTCTGCCGCCTAGACGGTCTCTTCTGAATTTGGCGACCAGTTTCACGGGCCTGGGTCTTCTGCTCCTTTACGGGGTAGTTGTCCTGGATTAAGGGCCTGGGTCAGCGAGCGTGGCACCTCGTGAGGACCATCTCAGTACTATTGAAGTCTGAACCCACTCGGATGAAAGCCTCAAAACTACCGCTGCACGTGGACTTGTGAGAAATCAGGGTCTTAACACGGACAGTAGGTTAACCCATACAAATCAGCTCAGTGGATCCCTCGGCTCGTGGGTC
>CAMPEG010000015.1:27500-37500 GCA_946800315.1 Misopates orontium | reverse complement strand
CGACAGGGCAGCGCAGCGCTGCGTCGCTCCCTGAGACCAAGTCCAAGGCTTAGAGCTGGGTGCAGCCCGGCTTCCTTGCTTGCTGGACTTGGTGTCCTGGCTTGGGCCGGGGAGATGCAGTGGTGAAGGGTCGAATAGCGAGGATATCGGCCCGGGAGGTGACATGGGCAGTGATCGCGACCGGGGGGTGGAGTGCTCGCGAAGCGAGCGCGCCGGACAGGGGTGCGATGAGCTGGTCGGCTGAGGCCCAGGGAGCAGTGCCCGGGGCGGCTGGGCTGGTCGGTGGGTGCTCAAAGGGGTGGCCGGGCCTGGTGTCTGGGGCCCGTGGCCGAGTCTGGTGTAGGGCGGACGAGGCGGGCAGGCCGGGGAGCCGAGCGGTTCGAGTCAGCGGCCGGACCTGGGCTCGTGCCTTAAGATGGCCTGGACTTACACGTGCATGGCTTAAACTTTGAGAGAAGCAAGTCGCAGCGGCTGGCTGGCCCGGGACTTGTGTGTTCTGGCCGGCCGGACCGCGTCGCGGCTCGGCCTTGGTGGTCGGAGCACCGATACACAGTGCACGGGGGAGTCAGTCGGGTGCTTAAGGTGCCGGGCTGGAACACTGTGGGACGGCCGTGGGGCTTGTGTCCTGGCCAGCGGTGTGTCTTACTGCTAGGCCTTGCCTTTTTTTAAAAGAAATCAGCTTGAGGTGTCCATCCGTTCGTCTCCGGGAGACACATGCAACTTGGCAAGTCTGTTTGCCAGTTCTTCAATCTCCCTTTCAGCCACGGGCACGGGAGACGTGTCCATCTTAATGACAACGTCCGTGGCAGCCCTGGGAAGTCGTCGCATAAAGGCAGGTCGTTGCCTGACTTTGGCTTTCATCGTCTGCCGTCTGGCGCCCCTCATTCCTGCTCTATCCTTTATATAGAGGACAGAACGAGTACGCTTTGTGGGGCTGCAGAAACCACTTCGTTGCCTGAGTTTAGCTGTCATCGTCTGTCGTCCCTCATTCCTACTCTATCCTTTATATAGAGGACAGAACGTATACGCTTTGTGGGGCAGCAGCAACACTGGTTGAGCGGCCTGGTGCGGGGCCTGCCTTAAAGCTCGGCCCGGCTGGACTTGTGCTCTGGCCGAGAGGTCGGTCAGTGGAGCCGGAGTGCAGCCGCGGGTCGGCCCGAGAGACCTTAAAGGGGCTCTGCCTGGATAAGGCAGGGTCCCTTTTTTTTATGAGTTTTTTTTCGATGCATCTAGGGTTCTTAAACGGACCCAATATGCCGACTTCCCTTGCCTACATCAGTCTGTTGGCAAGAAGTTGACCGCCTCTGCTGCTGGTGCTCCTCCGAGGTGGGCTTGGCAGCTTAAAGAAGAGCATAGGGGAAGCCGCGGTGCCTTGGAGGCCAGAGCAGCAGCAGGAAAAGGGAAGCCGAGGCGGTCCTGCCCAGCCGGGGGAGAAGCGCAAAAGAATGCCAACGGCATGCGGTGTTCCCAAGCGGTCACCCATCTAAGTACTAACCGCACCCAACGCTGCTTAACTTCGGTGTGCGGAAGGGAACCGGTGGACCCAGCGTGGTATGGTCGTTGGCGAGAGACGGAGGAGGGAAGCTGCCCCTTGAGCCGCCGTGTACCCGGCTTGCCCCCATCCAAGCTGCAGCAGTCCCCCCTGGTATAAGTCTGTGTGTGTTAGCGCGCTTTGCTTGTCAAAGCGCTTGTCAAAGTGTTTGTCTAAGTGTTAAATTCTGCACTTTGTTGCACTTTGTCACTTTGTCGCGAGGTGAGAGGGGAGAGTTGTAAATGCATTCATGCGCATCACTAATTAGATGACGAGGCAAGGAGTGGAGTCTGGGCGAGTGGGAGTGTGCACAAAACGAACCGAGAGAAGCAACAAAACGTGTCCAACGGCATGGAGAGGCGGCTGTGAATGGGAGGGCTCCCCCTTTGACACCACGAGGGCCGGAGAGGTGCCACTGGAGCAGCCGTACCCGTGAGACAGGGGCGAGTGTTTGGAAACACTCGGAATCGGGGGAAAAATGAGTCGAAAGTGGTGTCCGGGGACCGCTTATTCGACCGGCAAGGAGTTGTGCCCTGGCAATGATGTTTATACCTTTGGAAAGGGGAGCCCTTCCTCTGCAAGTCCCGATACCGCAGGAAGCTTTGAACCGAGTACCGACTTGGCTACTGCCGGTCAAAGGTGGACCATTTGGTGCTTAAAGGGGGAAAATGGTGTTTGGTGCCTCTGGGGACCGGGGTTTTGACCGGCAAGGACCAATAGCTTAGTAGAAGCAGTTGCACGGTTGGATAGGGGAAGGAATGCCCTAGAGTTCCCGCACAGACGACACTCTGTCGGTCAAGTACCCGAGGAGTTATGCCCGTCCAAAGTTGAACCATTTGGGTCAAAAACGAAAAAATCGCGTGTAGGCCTTCCGGGGAACGCCGATTTGACCGGGAAGGAACAATAGATAAGGGAAGGCACTTATACCATTCGAAAGGTAAAAGAACGCTCTAGTATCCCCGCACTCGCAGCACGCTGACACTTGAATACTCGCTTGGCTACACCCGTTCAAAGTTGACCATTTTTGACCCATTCAATGGGTGCCCAATATTCGAACGGCGTTTTGAACGGCAAGGGGCTTCGGCGCGAGGCTGGTGAGCACGGCGATTTCAAGGCACATCCAAGACGAGTAATTTAAGCACTCGCGGGCCGCCGTGGGACTTGTAGTTCTCGAGGGGCGTAAGTCCGAAAAACGTTCAATTTTGAACTTTGGCCCCTGTTTCGACCAACTTAACTACAATTGTTAACGTGACCACCATACTGGGACATAGTTTCGGACGACGGCGCACACGGCTAGCCACATGGCATTTCGATAGCACCCACCGGGGACCAAGTTTGCTTAAGGGCTTAAGTACAAAAAATGGTTCAAACGGGCATAACTCGGTCAAATCTTTATGCATTCATAAAAGTGGGTAGTCAGGCTTGTAGAGAATTGAATTACGAAGAGATTGGTGTGTGTCTCGTCACTGAGGGCCTTACCGTTCAGGAGATATGACCAAAACAAAAAATGAGGTTGCGGGTTGCCTACCCGGCGCCCCTGGGAGGCGGCCCGTGTAGACCTCTTTTCGAACGGCCGTTTGAACAGGAAGGAGTTGTACCTTAACAAGAACATAGGCACCGTTTGAAAGGGGAAAGATGGAACTAAAGGACGCGCATTCGTCCTTTGTTAACACTTGAATACTTTAAAAGCTTTAACGGGTCAAAGTTGGTCAAATTTGGTCCCAAAACGGTCAGGTGAGTTTTTGAACCACTTTTTGAACATGAAATACCCGTCTGACAGAAAAATCGATAAGAGCAAAATGAAAGGCCACCTGGCACCATAGACTCTGGGCACCCGCGCTTCGCCGTGGGACTTGTAGTTCTCGAGGGGCCTAAGTCCAAAAATCGTTCAATTTTGAACTTTAACGCCCCGTTTGAACGCTTTAATATTAATTGTTAACGTGACCACTATACTGGCACGTCGTTTTAGGCGAGGAAGCACAGTATTCAAGTGGCATCGACTTCATGGACCCCATATAAGGGAGGGTTCGCTTAAGGGCTTAAGTTCAAAAAATTGAACAAACGGGCATAACTTGGCCAAAAATGGTCCGATTTTCAAAAATCCTTTTTTAATCCGGTAGAGAATTCAAAAACAAAGACGAAGACGCAAGCACCATCTCTAAGACTCGAACCGTTCCGGAGCTACGGCCGAAAGCAGGTAGTGAAATCTTGGCCCGAAAATCCCAAGTCCAGGGCTTAAATGAAGGAATTTTTCGGAACTTTCAACTCGAGTCGCTTCGTCTCGACCGCCTTCTCCAGAAAAAATAAAAAGTCCAGGTAGCTCCACTCCACCCTTTCGACTCGTTTGAAGATTTTTCCGAGCAATCATCCTGTGACGCTGGTCGCCACACGCACGCGCGCGCACAGCTCGCCGCGCGAGGCGCGTCAAACGCTACTATATACAGGCCGTTGGGTCGTCTGGGGTGAAAAAATCAAAGTTGTCGGGGACCTCGCAGGGACCTCGGGAACAGTCATTCTATCACTCCGAGACGACCCGGCGCGGTCCTAGGGCCCCGAAAGGGGTTTTAAGGGGCCGCTCCGTGCGCGGAGGCCGAGTCCCGTGGGGGCCAGTCAGACGCACTGATTGGTTCCGCGGGGCGACCGCGGTGCCTGGCAAACACCGCGGGAAGGAAAACCACCAATCGCTCTGTTCGCTTTGGTGAGTTTTAAAGAATCTGCGAGGGTTCGGCTGGAAAAAAGACAAGTCCCAGGCGACTTGCCCGGGGCCTTGCGCACGGCCGGCCGGTCCTCTCAGAGTGACTTAAAGTCACAAGCAGTTGCCTTTCTCCTTATGTCTATTTGCGACTCGTTCGTAAATACACAGAGCAAAGGCACCAGTGAGGCACGCACTGGATGCTTGAGAGGAGAGGCCGGGCGGCCGGATCGGAGCTCTAAACCTTTTCAAACGCTCTCTTAAGGCAGTCTCCCTAGCCGAACGGCCCCGAAAAAATTACAAGTCCCGAGCACAGGGAGGGAGACTGCGGAGAGTGGGTGCTCGGGACACACAGATCGATTGCTCTTGCAATTCGGCCGTGCACTCTGATGCTCCGTGTGTCCTTTGAGACGCACTTTAAGTGAACACAGAGTGATAGAAGACACATTGGACCGCACTGGGGGGCTTCTCCCCGGGGTTGGTCGGAATGAATCGTTCCTTTAAACCAAGGCGACTGGCCCGCACATGGAGGCGGCGGCACAAGTCCTTTCGCGCAGAAAGTGTACTCTGGGCCGTTGTGCTTCAAATGAGTGTGTTGGCCAGAAGCATGGCTTTCTCCACATGAGGTGTTTTGACACACTTCAAAAGCCAGTTGAAAGGAAGAGTCGGGACGATTGGAGTCCTTTGAAGCGCAGAAAAGGCGGGACCTGCTCCAGGAAGCTCTAAACCTTTTCAAACGCTATTATAACCCAGGCAGGTCCCTCTCGGACTGGTGGCGCTGGGCCGAAGGAAAGTCGGGAGTTCCTACACGGGCTCTGCAATGACTGAAATGCGCTGCGGCCCGCACATGAGGCGATTCACGGGGTTGGTTTCGTAAAGTTTCTCTTCCCCGTGCCATCGATCCTCAAATGAGTGTGTGGGCCAACGCATCAGCATTCTACACACCAGATGTCTAGACACATTTGGAAATTATGTTGAGAATGCAATACAGAACGATTGGAGCTCTGTAAAGCGGAAAAGGCACGGAGCCTCCTCCGGGGAGCTCTAAACCTTTTCAAACGCTTATATAACCCAGGCAGGTCCTCCTCAGGATCGGTGGCGCTGGGCCGGAGGGAAAAAGTCGGGAGTTCCTACACGGGCTCTGCTATGACTGAAAAGCCCGCACATGCAGGCCGCTCGCAGAGTGTATTCTTTTGCGCAGCGTGTCCTCAAATAAGTGTGCGGGTGAAAACGAATGTGGTCCCATTGAGCCTTGGGGGACCCTATAAAGATACCTTGGCCGGGCCCGTGCATGCAGGCGACTGAACGGCGTACCGTGTACGCAAGCACTGTACCCACCGTTTTGTCGATCCTCAAAATAAGTGTGCGGGCGAGAGCAAGGGGGACTTGGCCCCCCCTTGGGCAGGCCGGCTAGCCAGTGAGGCCAGAAACCTCGCGACGAAGGAGCCGGTCCGCCAAAACAAGGAAGCATTTCTTTCGAAGCAGTGTCTCCACCACGAGCCGACCTCTCGCCCCCGTGCGAGACCAGTCCGTCCTGCACGAGCCTCGTGTGTCGAGTTCACTGTTTGATTGAAATCGCTTCCACACAGCATAGTTTGCGGACCTCTTTTCAATGTCCATAAGCAAGCAACTCTTTGACCAAAAGCCTTCGGGCGTCATTGACTCTCCTCTCTCCGAGCGAAAGTAATACAAAGCACGCCACGATTCTACGACGTACGGTTAATTCCGACGAGTACGATGAGAGGCTGACGCTTAAACGAAATGATATGAAACGGTCGCAACATGGGGACCCGGTGAGGCCACCGGACGGCAGTGTTGCGCACCAAAGAAAAAGGCTTTTAAAAAGTCTCAGGGCTCGTGATGTGAATCGCTTGCCCGCGAAAACTCGCTGACACTCGGCCTCGCGCCGTTGTGTACAACAGCTATCTGGTTGATTCTGCCAGTGACATATGCTTCTCTCAAAGATTAAGCCATGCATGTGTAAGTGCAAGCCAAATTAAGGTGAAACCGCGGAAGGCTCATTATATCAGTTATGGTTCAATAGATTGTACCCAGTTACTTGGATAACTGCGGAAAAACTGGAGCTAATACATGCCAACGGAGTTCTGACCAGAGATGGAAGGAACGCTTTTATTAGATCAAAACCGATCGGTTGGTTTCGGCCACCGTGAATTTTGGTGACTCTGAATAACTTTGAGCGGATCGCACGGTCTTCGTACCGGCGACGCATCTTTCAAATGTCTGCCTTATCAACTTTCGATGGTAGGTTCTATGCCTACCATGGTTGTAACGGGTAACGGGGAATCAGGGTTCGATTCCGGAGAGGGAGCCTGAGACACGGCTACCACATCCAAGGAAGGCAGCAGGCGCGCAAATTACCCACTCCCGGCTCGGGGAGGTAGTGACGAAAGATAACGATACGGGACTCATCCGAGGCCCCGTAATCGGAATGGCAACACTTTAAATCCTTTATGGAGGACCTAACTGAGGGCAAGTCTGGTGCCAGCAGCCGCGGTAATTCCAGCTCAGTTAGCGTATTTCAAAGTTGTTGCGGCTAAAAAGCTCGTAGTTGGATCTGTGGCTCGCACTGCCGGTACACCGCCCGTCGGTGTCGACTGGTACGCTGCGAGGCGTCATGCCGGTGGCGCGTCAGCTGTCCCTCCGGGGTACGGGCGGCGCCAATAAAATCCTGTCGCGGTGCTCTTGATTGAGTGTCGAGATGGGCCGGCACGTTTACTTTGAACAAATTAGAGTGCTCAAAATATGGCAGGTTTGCCTGCATACATCTGCATGGAATAATAGAATAGGACTTCGGTTCTATTTTGTTGGTTTTCGGAACCAGAAGTAATGATGAATGGAGACAGGCGGGGGCATTCGTATTGCGACGTTAGAGGTGAAATTCTTGGATCGTCGCAAGACGCACTGAAGCGAAAGCATTTGCCAAGGATGTTCTCGTTGATCAAGAACGAAAGTTATGGGTTCGAAGGCGATTAGATACCGCCCTAGTCATAACCATAAACTATGTGAACTGGCCTTTGGGGAGATGTCCTCTGATGCACTCCCCAGTAGCCTCCGAGAAGTCAAAGTTTTTGCATTCCGGGGGAAGTATGGTTGCAAAGCTGAAACTTAAAGAAATTGACGGAAGGGCACCACCAGGAGTGGAGCCTGCGGCTTAATTTGACTCAACACGGGAAACCTCACCAGGCCCGGACACTAGAAGGATTGACAGATTGAAAGCTCTTTCTTGATTTAGTGGGTGGTGGTGCATGGCCGTTCTTAGTTGGTGGAGTGATTTGTCTGCTTAATTGCGATAACGAACGAGACTCTGGCCTACTAAATAGTCGGTCCGGCTTCCTTGTGCAGCCGGCGATGACAAATCTTCTTAGAGGGACAAACGGCTTTTAGCCGTACGAGATTGAGCAATAACAGGTCTGTGATGCCCTTAGATGTCCTGGGCCGCACGCGCGCTACAATGGAGGTGTCAGCGTGTCTTCCCTGGCCGAGAGGCTCGGGTAACCCGCTGAAACACCTTCGTGCTTGGGATTGTGGCTTGAAATTGTTCCACATGAACGAGGAATTCCCAGTAAAGGCGTGTCATTAGCACGCCTTGATTACGTCCCTGCCCTTTGTACACACCGCCCGTCGCTACTACCGATTGAATGTTTTAGTGAGGTCTTTGGACCGGCGCGCGGAGCTCCTTCGGGAATTTCGATGCCGCTGGGAAGATGACCAAACTTGAATATTTAGAGGAAGTAAAAGTCGTAACAAGGTTGCTGTAGGTGAACCTGCAGCAGGATCATTATCGTAAATCATTCATGATTCTACGAAAGAACCTCTGTCCGTCTCGCCGCAGATGTGCGCTTCATACTTTATGGTGTGTCGCGCGCGGAGGCGAGCGGGCGACCGCACTGATGTCACACGAGTACTCTAAACAGAGGGGAAAGGTGAATTATAAGGCGTGGAAACGGCCGCAGCTAGCACCCCTTGGGGTGGAAGGCGGGCCGAGGCGCGTCTGTGGTTGCAGCTAGCACCCTTCGGGGTGGAAGGCGGACCGTACTGAAAAAGAGATGGTTCTGGTTGCGGCTAGCACCCTTCGCGGGTGGAAGGCGGACCGAACTTGACTCGAAAGTCACGGTAAACGAGAAGTAAACGTGTCGTCTTCTTTTGCGTTTCGACCGAGGCCTGGGACTGCCAGTCTCCTTTGCCGGCCGAGGTCGCTTCTGCTTGTCGACGAATCACGATGTTTTTAAAGCTTTTGCGCCGTGCACGTAAGACCAACTCGTCTCGCTCCCTTTCGATTTGAGCGTGCGGACTGTCTGCAAACATTGCCTTGTTGGCACACTGCAGGGACCGCACCGTCGATCGTGGCAGCCGAGACGGGGCGCCTTACTCTTTGTCTTTGGACGGAGAGTTTGGCGTTTTCGAAGAGACTATACTCTTTAGATGTACTTTCAATACGCGTAGAAAAGCTTACGAAAGTCTCTCGAGAGGTTCGCCCTTTAGCGCGATGCGGGCTGGCTTCTGCCGCCTAGACGGTCTCTTCTGAATTTGGCGACCAGTTTCACGGGCCTGGGTCTTCTGCTCCTTTACGGGGTAGTTGTCCTGGATTAAGGGCCTGGGTCAGCGAGCGTGGCACCTCGTGAGGACCATCTCAGTACTATTGAAGTCTGAACCCACTCGGATGAAAGCCTCAAAACTACCGCTGCACGTGGACTTGTGAGAAATCAGGGTCTTAACACGGACAGTAGGTTAACCCATACAAATCAGCTCAGTGGATCCCTCGGCTCGTGGGTCGATGAAGAACGGAGCAAACTCCGTGTTGTCGTGTGAACTGCAGGACACATGAACATCGACACTTTGAACGCAAATGGCGGCCCTCGGTCTTTGCACCTTGGGCCACTCCTGGCTGAGGGTCGGTTTAAAGAAACGATTACCAGACTGCCCAAGCGACAGCACACACCTCGTGTGTGTTGGAGCGGGCGAGCTTGGGGTTCTGCTCCCTTTGCGGAGTAGTTCCCTTAAATGCCTTGAGGCAGAGGCTTCTCTCAGTCTTACTGATTATAAGGAAATCAGTTCGTCGCAAGATGAACCCTGATGGACTTGGTCGGTTCGACACGAAAAAGCACGCAAACTTGAGAGTACGTCTCTTTGCCTCACGCATTCTACAATCAAAGTTCAGTTGAAAACAAGTAGTTGGGCGTGAAGACCCCAGCGAACGGGTGCAGTACAGGACTCGAAGCTCGTGCATTTAGCGTGCGCCTGAGTGGAATGTGTTGTGCTGCATCACTGAATAAAACGATTCGAATGCATTTTGTAATCCGACCTCAGTTCAGGAGAGACTACCCCCGAGATTTAAGCATATTAATACGGGGAGGAAAAGAAACTAAAAAGGATTCCATTAGTACCGGCGAGGGAACATGGAGAAGCCCAGCGCTGAATCCCCTCGGCTTACGTCGTGCGGGAAATGTAGCGTTAAGGAGTGTCCGTCAACACGCATGAGTATCGCTCGCTTAAGTCCAACTTGAACGGGGCCACACAGAGGGTGACATGCCCGTGTAGCAGCTGGTACGAAGCGTGTGGGCATCTCCTCAGAGTCGGTTTGCTTGAAAATGCAGACCTAAGAGGGTGGTAAACTCCATCTAAGGCTAAATATGACCACGAGACCGATAGCACACAAGTACCGTGAGGGAAAGGTGAAAAGAACTTTGAAGAGAGAGTTCAAGAGTACGTGAAACTGAGCTGATGTAAAGCGGTCAGATGCGAAAAGTGCGAACGGA
>CAMPEG010000015.1:12500-22500 GCA_946800315.1 Misopates orontium | reverse complement strand
CCTCATTCCTACTCTATCCTTTATATAGAGGACAGAACGTATACGCTTTGTGGGGCAGCAGCAACACTGGTTGAGCGGCCTGGTGCGGGGCCTGCCTTAAAGCTCGGCCCGGCTGGACTTGTGCTCTGGCCGAGAGGTCGGTCAGTGGAGCCGGAGTGCAGCCGCGGGTCGGCCCGAGAGACCTTAAAGGGGCTCTGCCTGGATAAGGCAGGGTCCCTTTTTTTTATGAGTTTTTTTTCGATGCATCTAGGGTTCTTAAACGGACCCAATATGCCGACTTCCCTTGCCTACATCAGTCTGTTGGCAAGAAGTTGACCGCCTCTGCTGCTGGTGCTCCTCCGAGGTGGGCTTGGCAGCTTAAAGAAGAGCATAGGGGAAGCCGCGGTGCCTTGGAGGCCAGAGCAGCAGCAGGAAAAGGGAAGCCGAGGCGGTCCTGCCCAGCCGGGGGAGAAGCGCAAAAGAATGCCAACGGCATGCGGTGTTCCCAAGCGGTCACCCATCTAAGTACTAACCGCACCCAACGCTGCTTAACTTCGGTGTGCGGAAGGGAACCGGTGGACCCAGCGTGGTATGGTCGTTGGCGAGAGACGGAGGAGGGAAGCTGCCCCTTGAGCCGCCGTGTACCCGGCTTGCCCCCATCCAAGCTGCAGCAGTCCCCCCTGGTATAAGTCTGTGTGTGTTAGCGCGCTTTGCTTGTCAAAGCGCTTGTCAAAGTGTTTGTCTAAGTGTTAAATTCTGCACTTTGTTGCACTTTGTCACTTTGTCGCGAGGTGAGAGGGGAGAGTTGTAAATGCATTCATGCGCATCACTAATTAGATGACGAGGCAAGGAGTGGAGTCTGGGCGAGTGGGAGTGTGCACAAAACGAACCGAGAGAAGCAACAAAACGTGTCCAACGGCATGGAGAGGCGGCTGTGAATGGGAGGGCTCCCCCTTTGACACCACGAGGGCCGGAGAGGTGCCACTGGAGCAGCCGTACCCGTGAGACAGGGGCGAGTGTTTGGAAACACTCGGAATCGGGGGAAAAATGAGTCGAAAGTGGTGTCCGGGGACCGCTTATTCGACCGGCAAGGAGTTGTGCCCTGGCAATGATGTTTATACCTTTGGAAAGGGGAGCCCTTCCTCTGCAAGTCCCGATACCGCAGGAAGCTTTGAACCGAGTACCGACTTGGCTACTGCCGGTCAAAGGTGGACCATTTGGTGCTTAAAGGGGGAAAATGGTGTTTGGTGCCTCTGGGGACCGGGGTTTTGACCGGCAAGGACCAATAGCTTAATATAAGCAGTTGCACGGTTGGATAGGGGAAGGAATGCCCTAGAGTTCCCGCACAGACGACACTCTGTCGGTCAAGTACCCGAGGAGTTATGCCCGTCCAAAGTTGAACCATTTGGGTCAAAAACGAAAAAATCGCGTGTAGGCCCTCCGGAGAACGCCGATTTGACCGGGAGGAAACAATAGATAAGGGAAGGCACTTGTACCATTTGAAAGGTAAAAGAACGCTCTAGTATCCCCGCACTCGCTGCACGCTGACACTTGAATACTCGCTTGGCTACACCCGTTCAAAGTTGAACATTTTTGACCCATTCAATGGGTGCCCAATGTTCGAATGGCGTTTTGAACGGCAAGGGGCTTCGGCTCGAGGCAGGTGAGCACGGCGCTTTCAAGGCACATCCAAGACGAGTAATTTAAGCACTCGCGGGCCGCCGTGAGACTTGTAGTTCTCGAGGGGCCCAAGTCCGAAAAACGTTCAATTTTGAACTTTGGCCCCTGTTTCGACCAACTTAACTACAATTGTTAACGTGACCACCATACTGGGACATGGTTTCGGACGACGGCCAACACGGCTAGCCACATGGCATTTCAATGGCACCCACCGGGGACCAAGTTTGCTTAAGGGCCCAAGTCCAAAAAATGGTTCAAACGGGCATAACTCGGTCAAATCTTTATGCATTCATAAAAGTGGGTAGTCAGGCTTGTAGAGAATTCAATTACGAAGAGATTGGTGTGTGTCCCGTCACTAAGGGCCTTACCGTTTAGGAGATATGGCCGAAACAAAAAATGAGGTTGCGGGTTGCCTACCCGGCGCCCCTGGGAGGCGGCCCGTGTAGACCTCTTTTCGAACGGCCGTTTGAACAGGAAGGAGTTGTACCTTAACAAGACCATAGGCACCGTTTGAAAGGGGAAAGACGGAACTAAAGGACGCGCACTCGCGCTACGTTACTACTCAAATGCCTTAAAAGCTTTAACGGGTCAAAGTTGGTCAATTTTGGTCCCAAAACGGTCAGGTGAGTTTTTGAACCACTTTTTGAACATGAAATACCCGTCTGACAGAAAAATCGATAAAAGCAAAATGAAAGGCCACCTGGCACCGTAGCCTCTGGGCACCCGCGCTTTGCCGTGGCACTTGTAGTTCTCGAGGGGCATAAGTCCAAAAAACGTTCAATTTTTAACTTTAACGCCCCGTTTGAACGCTTCAATATTAATTGTTAACGTGACCACTATACTGGCTCGTCGTTTTAGGCGAGGAAGCACAGTATTCAAGTGGCATCGACTTCATGGACCCCATATAAGGGAGGGTTCGCTTAAGGGCCCAAGTTCAAAAAATTGAACAAACGGGCATAACTTGGCCAAAAATGGTCCGATTTTCAAAAATCCTTTTTTAATCCGGTAGAGAATTCAAAAACAAAGACGAAGACGCAGGCACCATCTCTAAGACTCGAACCGTTCCGGAGCTACGGCCGAAAGCAGGTAGTGAAATCTTGGCCCGAAAATCCTAAGTCCAGGGCTTAAATGAAGGAATTTTTCGGAACTTTCAACTCGAGTCGCTTCGTCTCGACCGCCTTCTCCAGAAAAAATAAAAAGTCCAGGTAGCTCCACTCCACCCTTTCGACTCGTTTGAAGATTTTTCCGAGCAATCATCCTGTGACGCTGGTCGCCACACGCACGCGCGCGCACAGCTCGCCGCGCGAGGCGCGTCAAACGCTACTATATACAGGCCGTTGGGTCGTCTGGGGTGAAAAAATCAAAGTTGTCGGGGACCTCGCGGGGACCTCGGGAACAGTCATTCTATCACTCCGAGACGACCCGGCGCGGTCCTAGGGCCCCGAAAGGGGTTTTAAGGTGCCGCTCCGTGCGCGGAGGCCGAGTCCCGTGGGGGCCAGTCAGACGCACTGATTGGTTCCGCGGGGCGACCGCGGTGCCTGGCAAACACCGCGGGAAGGAAAACCACCAATCGCTCTGTTCGCTTTGGTGAGTTTTAAAGAATCTGCGAGGGTTCGGCTGGAAAAAAAGACAAGTCCCAGGCGACTTGCCCGGGGCCTTGCGCACGGCCGGCCGGTCCTCTCAGAGTGACTTAAAGTCACAAGCAGTTGCCTTTCTCCTTATGTCTATTTGCGACTCGTTCGTAAATACACAGAGCAAAGGCACCAGTGAGGCACGCACTGGATGCTTGAGAGGAGAGGCCGGGCGGCCGGATCGGAGCTCTAAACCTTTTCAAACGCTCTCTTAAGGCAGTCTCCCTAGCCGAATGGCCCCGAAAAAATTACAAGTCCCGAGCACAGGGAGGGAGACTGCGGAGAGTGGGTGCTCGGGACACACAGACCGATTGCTCTTGCAATTCGGCCGTGCACTCTGATGCTCCGTGTGTCCTTTGAGACGCACTTTAAGTGAACACAGAGTGATAGAAGACACATTGGACCGCACTGGGGGGCTTCTCCCCGGGGTTGGTCGGAATGAATCGTTCCTTTAAACCAAGGCGACTGGCCCGCACATGGAGGCGGCGGCACAAGTCCTTTCGCGCAGAAAGTGTACTCTGGGCCGTTGTGCTTCAAATGAGTGTGTTGGCCAGAAGCATGGCTTTCTCCACATGAGGTGTTTTGACACACTTCAAAAGCCAGTTGAAAGGAAGAGTCGGGACGATTGGAGTCCTTTGAAGCGCAGAAAAGGCGGGACCTGCTCCAGGAAGCTCTAAACCTTTTCAAACGCTATTATAACCCAGGCAGGTCCCTCTCGGACTGGTGGCGCTGGGCCGAAGGAAAGTCGGGAGTTCCTACACGGGCTCTGCAATGACTGAAATGCGCTGCGGCCCGCACATGAGGCGATTCACGGGGTTGGTTTCGTAAAGTTTCTCTTCCCCGTGCCATCGATCCTCAAATGAGTGTGTGGGCCAACGCATCAGCATTCTACACACCAGATGTCTAGACACATTTGGAAATTATGTTGAGAATGCAATACAGAACGATTGGAGCTCTGTAAAGCGGAAAAGGCACGGAGCCTCCTCCGGGGAGCTCTAAACCTTTTCAAACGCTTATATAACCCAGGCAGGTCCTCCTCAGGATCGGTGGCGCTGGGCCGGAGGGAAAAAGTCGGGAGTTCCTACACGGGCTCTGCTATGACTGAAAAGCCCGCACATGCAGGCCGCTCGCAGAGTGTATTCTTTTGCGCAGCGTGTCCTCAAATAAGTGTGCGGGTGAAAACGAATGTGGTCCCATTGAGCCTTGGGGGACCCTATAAAGATACCTTGGCCGGGCCCGTGCATGCAGGCGACTGAACGGCGTACCGTGTACGCAAGCACTGTACCCACCGTTTTGTCGATCCTCAAAATAAGTGTGCGGGCGAGAGCAAGGGGGACTTGGCCCCCCCTTGGGCAGGCCGGCTAGCCAGTGAGGCCAGAAACCTCGCGACGAAGGAGCCGGTCCGCCAAAACAAGGAAGCATTTCTTTCGAAGCAGTGTCTCCACCACGAGCCGACCTCTCGCCCCCGTGCGAGACCAGTCCGTCCTGCACGAGCCTCGTGTGTCGAGTTCACTGTTTGATTGAAATCGCTTCCACACAGCATAGTTTGCGGACCTCTTTTCAATGTCCATAAGCAAGCAACTCTTTGACCAAAAGCCTTCGGGCGTCATTGACTCTCCTCTCTCCGAGCGAAAGTAATACAAAGCACGCCACGATTCTACGACGTACGGTTAATTCCGACGAGTACGATGAGAGGCTGACGCTTAAACGAAATGATATGAAACGGTCGCAACATGGGGACCCGGTGAGGCCACCGGACGGCAGTGTTGCGCACCAAAGAAAAAGGCTTTTAAAAAGTCTCAGGGCTCGTGATGTGAATCGCTTGCCCGCGAAAACTCGCTGACACTCGGCCTCGCGCCGTTGTGTACAACAGCTATCTGGTTGATTCTGCCAGTGACATATGCTTCTCTCAAAGATTAAGCCATGCATGTGTAAGTGCAAGCCAAATTAAGGTGAAACCGCGGAAGGCTCATTATATCAGTTATGGTTCAATAGATTGTACCCAGTTACTTGGATAACTGCGGAAAAACTGGAGCTAATACATGCCAACGGAGTTCTGACCAGAGATGGAAGGAACGCTTTTATTAGATCAAAACCGATCGGTTGGTTTCGGCCACCGTGAATTTTGGTGACTCTGAATAACTTTGAGCGGATCGCACGGTCTTCGTACCGGCGACGCATCTTTCAAATGTCTGCCTTATCAACTTTCGATGGTAGGTTCTATGCCTACCATGGTTGTAACGGGTAACGGGGAATCAGGGTTCGATTCCGGAGAGGGAGCCTGAGACACGGCTACCACATCCAAGGAAGGCAGCAGGCGCGCAAATTACCCACTCCCGGCTCGGGGAGGTAGTGACGAAAGATAACGATACGGGACTCATCCGAGGCCCCGTAATCGGAATGGCAACACTTTAAATCCTTTATGGAGGACCTAACTGAGGGCAAGTCTGGTGCCAGCAGCCGCGGTAATTCCAGCTCAGTTAGCGTATTTCAAAGTTGTTGCGGCTAAAAAGCTCGTAGTTGGATCTGTGGCTCGCACTGCCGGTACACCGCCCGTCGGTGTCGACTGGTACGCTGCGAGGCGTCATGCCGGTGGCGCGTCAGCTGTCCCTCCGGGGTACGGGCGGCGCCAATAAAATCCTGTCGCGGTGCTCTTGATTGAGTGTCGAGATGGGCCGGCACGTTTACTTTGAACAAATTAGAGTGCTCAAAATATGGCAGGTTTGCCTGCATACATCTGCATGGAATAATAGAATAGGACTTCGGTTCTATTTTGTTGGTTTTCGGAACCAGAAGTAATGATGAATGGAGACAGGCGGGGGCATTCGTATTGCGACGTTAGAGGTGAAATTCTTGGATCGTCGCAAGACGCACTGAAGCGAAAGCATTTGCCAAGGATGTTCTCGTTGATCAAGAACGAAAGTTATGGGTTCGAAGGCGATTAGATACCGCCCTAGTCATAACCATAAACTATGTGAACTGGCCTTTGGGGAGATGTCCTCTGATGCACTCCCCAGTAGCCTCCGAGAAGTCAAAGTTTTTGCATTCCGGGGGAAGTATGGTTGCAAAGCTGAAACTTAAAGAAATTGACGGAAGGGCACCACCAGGAGTGGAGCCTGCGGCTTAATTTGACTCAACACGGGAAACCTCACCAGGCCCGGACACTAGAAGGATTGACAGATTGAAAGCTCTTTCTTGATTTAGTGGGTGGTGGTGCATGGCCGTTCTTAGTTGGTGGAGTGATTTGTCTGCTTAATTGCGATAACGAACGAGACTCTGGCCTACTAAATAGTCGGTCCGGCTTCCTTGTGCAGCCGGCGATGACAAATCTTCTTAGAGGGACAAACGGCTTTTAGCCGTACGAGATTGAGCAATAACAGGTCTGTGATGCCCTTAGATGTCCTGGGCCGCACGCGCGCTACAATGGAGGTGTCAGCGTGTCTTCCCTGGCCGAGAGGCTCGGGTAACCCGCTGAAACACCTTCGTGCTTGGGATTGTGGCTTGAAATTGTTCCACATGAACGAGGAATTCCCAGTAAAGGCGTGTCATTAGCACGCCTTGATTACGTCCCTGCCCTTTGTACACACCGCCCGTCGCTACTACCGATTGAATGTTTTAGTGAGGTCTTTGGACCGGCGCGCGGAGCTCCTTCGGGAATTTCGATGCCGCTGGGAAGATGACCAAACTTGAATATTTAGAGGAAGTAAAAGTCGTAACAAGGTTGCTGTAGGTGAACCTGCAGCAGGATCATTATCGTAAATCATTCATGATTCTACGAAAGAACCTCTGTCCGTCTCGCCGCAGATGTGCGCTTCATACTTTATGGTGTGTCGCGCGCGGAGGCGAGCGGGCGACCGCACTGATGTCACACGAGTACTCTAAACAGAGGGGAAAGGTGAATTATAAGGCGTGGAAACGGCCGCAGCTAGCACCCCTTGGGGTGGAAGGCGGGCCGAGGCGCGTCTGTGGTTGCAGCTAGCACCCTTCGGGGTGGAAGGCGGACCGTACTGAAAAAGAGATGGTTCTGGTTGCGGCTAGCACCCTTCGCGGGTGGAAGGCGGACCGAACTTGACTCGAAAGTCACGGTAAACGAGAAGTAAACGTGTCGTCTTCTTTTGCGTTTCGACCGAGGCCTGGGACTGCCAGTCTCCTTTGCCGGCCGAGGTCGCTTCTGCTTGTCGACGAATCACGATGTTTTTAAAGCTTTTGCGCCGTGCACGTAAGACCAACTCGTCTCGCTCCCTTTCGATTTGAGCGTGCGGACTGTCTGCAAACATTGCCTTGTTGGCACACTGCAGGGACCGCACCGTCGATCGTGGCAGCCGAGACGGGGCGCCTTACTCTTTGTCTTTGGACGGAGAGTTTGGCGTTTTCGAAGAGACTATACTCTTTAGATGTACTTTCAATACGCGTAGAAAAGCTTACGAAAGTCTCTCGAGAGGTTCGCCCTTTAGCGCGATGCGGGCTGGCTTCTGCCGCCTAGACGGTCTCTTCTGAATTTGGCGACCAGTTTCACGGGCCTGGGTCTTCTGCTCCTTTACGGGGTAGTTGTCCTGGATTAAGGGCCTGGGTCAGCGAGCGTGGCACCTCGTGAGGACCATCTCAGTACTATTGAAGTCTGAACCCACTCGGATGAAAGCCTCAAAACTACCGCTGCACGTGGACTTGTGAGAAATCAGGGTCTTAACACGGACAGTAGGTTAACCCATACAAATCAGCTCAGTGGATCCCTCGGCTCGTGGGTCGATGAAGAACGGAGCAAACTCCGTGTTGTCGTGTGAACTGCAGGACACATGAACATCGACACTTTGAACGCAAATGGCGGCCCTCGGTCTTTGCACCTTGGGCCACTCCTGGCTGAGGGTCGGTTTAAAGAAACGATTACCAGACTGCCCAAGCGACAGCACACACCTCGTGTGTGTTGGAGCGGGCGAGCTTGGGGTTCTGCTCCCTTTGCGGAGTAGTTCCCTTAAATGCCTTGAGGCAGAGGCTTCTCTCAGTCTTACTGATTATAAGGAAATCAGTTCGTCGCAAGATGAACCCTGATGGACTTGGTCGGTTCGACACGAAAAAGCACGCAAACTTGAGAGTACGTCTCTTTGCCTCACGCATTCTACAATCAAAGTTCAGTTGAAAACAAGTAGTTGGGCGTGAAGACCCCAGCGAACGGGTGCAGTACAGGACTCGAAGCTCGTGCATTTAGCGTGCGCCTGAGTGGAATGTGTTGTGCTGCATCACTGAATAAAACGATTCGAATGCATTTTGTAATCCGACCTCAGTTCAGGAGAGACTACCCCCGAGATTTAAGCATATTAATACGGGGAGGAAAAGAAACTAAAAAGGATTCCATTAGTACCGGCGAGGGAACATGGAGAAGCCCAGCGCTGAATCCCCTCGGCTTACGTCGTGCGGGAAATGTAGCGTTAAGGAGTGTCCGTCAACACGCATGAGTATCGCTCGCTTAAGTCCAACTTGAACGGGGCCACACAGAGGGTGACATGCCCGTGTAGCAGCTGGTACGAAGCGTGTGGGCATCTCCTCAGAGTCGGTTTGCTTGAAAATGCAGACCTAAGAGGGTGGTAAACTCCATCTAAGGCTAAATATGACCACGAGACCGATAGCACACAAGTACCGTGAGGGAAAGGTGAAAAGAACTTTGAAGAGAGAGTTCAAGAGTACGTGAAACTGAGCTGATGTAAAGCGGTCAGATGCGAAAAGTGCGAACGGAGTTGACTCAACTACACTGCGATACCTCACTGGAGAGGGGACAGTGCGGACCGGGACCCCTTCCCGGAGCCTCCGCGCTGCCCCGATTCGGGGACGGTTCAACAGCTGTAACCGCACTTCTGCTTAGTAGCACGTCGCGACTCGTTGGGTCGCCGCTCTAGGGCCCGAGGTGGAGCACTCGCTTTTGCGAAGACCCCCGGTGACCTGAGCGGTGCCCGACGGTGTTATACGGGCGAGGCCTTTCCGCCAAAGGGAGGAGCTTAAGTGCTCATGGCCTCGCCGGTCCGCGGCGCTTCTGCTTTCGCTACCTGACCGTCCCGTCTTGAAACACGGACCAAGGAGTCTAGCATGTACGCGAGTCATTGGGCTCTCGAAACCTAAAGGCGAAATGAAAGTAAAGGTCGAGTTTACTCTTCCTAGGGGTGATGGTCGTGCTAACCATGCCTTCCCGCAACCCCGGGGCTGCTCATCCTCTTGAGGAGAGCAGCACCTTGAGCGCACATGTTGGTACCCGAAAGATGGTGAACTATGCCTGGCCAGGGTGAAGTCAGGGGAAACCCTGATGGAAGCCCGTAGCGATTCTGACGTGCAAATCGATCGTCAGAGCTGGGTATAGGGGCGAAAGACTAATCGAACCATCTAGTAGCTGGTTCCCTCCGAAGTTTCCCTCAGGATAGCTGGCACTCGGATTCTTTCATCCGGTAAAGCGAATGATTAGAGGCCTTAGGGTCGAAATGATTTTAACCTATTCTCAAACTTTAAATGGGTGAGAACTTTGGCTTTCTTGAATGAAGCTAAAAGATTCTTAGAAAAAGAGTGCCTAGTGGGCCAATTTTGGTAAGCAGAACTGGCGCTGTGGGATGAACCAAACGCCGAGTTAAAGCGCCTAAGCGAACGCATATGTGGAAACCATGAAAGGCGTTGGTTGCTGAAGACAGCAGGACGGTGGCCATGGAAGTTGGAATCCGCTAAGGAGTGTGTAA
>CAMPEG010000015.1:0-7500 GCA_946800315.1 Misopates orontium | reverse complement strand
GAGACAGGGGCGAGTGTTTGGAAACACTCGGAATCGGGGGAAAAATGAGTCGAAAGTGGTGTCCGGGGACCGCTTATTCGACCGGCAAGGAGTTGTGCCCTGGCAATGATGTTTATACCTTTGGAAAGGGGAGCCCTTCCTCTGCAAGTCCCGATACCGCAGGAAGCTTTGAACCGAGTACCGACTTGGCTACTGCCGGTCAAAGGTGGACCATTTGGTGCTTAAAGGGGGAAAATGGTGTTTGGTGCCTCTGGGGACCGGGGTTTTGACCGGCAAGGACCAATAGCTTAATATAAGCAGTTGCACGGTTGGATAGGGGAAGGAATGCCCTAGAGTTCCCGCACAGACGACACTCTGTCGGTCAAGTACCCGAGGAGTTATGCCCGTCCAAAGTTGAACCATTTGGGTCAAAAACGAAAAAATCGCGTGTAGGCCCTCCGGAGAACGCCGATTTGACCGGGAGGAAACAATAGATAAGGGAAGGCACTTGTACCATTTGAAAGGTAAAAGAACGCTCTAGTATCCCCGCACTCGCTGCACGCTGACACTTGAATACTCGCTTGGCTACACCCGTTCAAAGTTGAACATTTTTGACCCATTCAATGGGTGCCCAATGTTCGAATGGCGTTTTGAACGGCAAGGGGCTTCGGCTCGAGGCAGGTGAGCACGGCGCTTTCAAGGCACATCCAAGACGAGTAATTTAAGCACTCGCGGGCCGCCGTGAGACTTGTAGTTCTCGAGGGGCCCAAGTCCGAAAAACGTTCAATTTTGAACTTTGGCCCCTGTTTCGACCAACTTAACTACAATTGTTAACGTGACCACCATACTGGGACATGGTTTCGGACGACGGCCAACACGGCTAGCCACATGGCATTTCAATGGCACCCACCGGGGACCAAGTTTGCTTAAGGGCCCAAGTCCAAAAAATGGTTCAAACGGGCATAACTCGGTCAAATCTTTATGCATTCATAAAAGTGGGTAGTCAGGCTTGTAGAGAATTCAATTACGAAGAGATTGGTGTGTGTCCCGTCACTAAGGGCCTTACCGTTTAGGAGATATGGCCGAAACAAAAAATGAGGTTGCGGGTTGCCTACCCGGCGCCCCTGGGAGGCGGCCCGTGTAGACCTCTTTTCGAACGGCCGTTTGAACAGGAAGGAGTTGTACCTTAACAAGACCATAGGCACCGTTTGAAAGGGGAAAGACGGAACTAAAGGACGCGCACTCGCGCTACGTTACTACTCAAATGCCTTAAAAGCTTTAACGGGTCAAAGTTGGTCAATTTTGGTCCCAAAACGGTCAGGTGAGTTTTTGAACCACTTTTTGAACATGAAATACCCGTCTGACAGAAAAATCGATAAAAGCAAAATGAAAGGCCACCTGGCACCGTAGCCTCTGGGCACCCGCGCTTTGCCGTGGCACTTGTAGTTCTCGAGGGGCATAAGTCCAAAAAACGTTCAATTTTTAACTTTAACGCCCCGTTTGAACGCTTCAATATTAATTGTTAACGTGACCACTATACTGGCTCGTCGTTTTAGGCGAGGAAGCACAGTATTCAAGTGGCATCGACTTCATGGACCCCATATAAGGGAGGGTTCGCTTAAGGGCCCAAGTTCAAAAAATTGAACAAACGGGCATAACTTGGCCAAAAATGGTCCGATTTTCAAAAATCCTTTTTTAATCCGGTAGAGAATTCAAAAACAAAGACGAAGACGCAGGCACCATCTCTAAGACTCGAACCGTTCCGGAGCTACGGCCGAAAGCAGGTAGTGAAATCTTGGCCCGAAAATCCTAAGTCCAGGGCTTAAATGAAGGAATTTTTCGGAACTTTCAACTCGAGTCGCTTCGTCTCGACCGCCTTCTCCAGAAAAAATAAAAAGTCCAGGTAGCTCCACTCCACCCTTTCGACTCGTTTGAAGATTTTTCCGAGCAATCATCCTGTGACGCTGGTCGCCACACGCACGCGCGCGCACAGCTCGCCGCGCGAGGCGCGTCAAACGCTACTATATACAGGCCGTTGGGTCGTCTGGGGTGAAAAAATCAAAGTTGTCGGGGACCTCGCGGGGACCTCGGGAACAGTCATTCTATCACTCCGAGACGACCCGGCGCGGTCCTAGGGCCCCGAAAGGGGTTTTAAGGTGCCGCTCCGTGCGCGGAGGCCGAGTCCCGTGGGGGCCAGTCAGACGCACTGATTGGTTCCGCGGGGCGACCGCGGTGCCTGGCAAACACCGCGGGAAGGAAAACCACCAATCGCTCTGTTCGCTTTGGTGAGTTTTAAAGAATCTGCGAGGGTTCGGCTGGAAAAAAAGACAAGTCCCAGGCGACTTGCCCGGGGCCTTGCGCACGGCCGGCCGGTCCTCTCAGAGTGACTTAAAGTCACAAGCAGTTGCCTTTCTCCTTATGTCTATTTGCGACTCGTTCGTAAATACACAGAGCAAAGGCACCAGTGAGGCACGCACTGGATGCTTGAGAGGAGAGGCCGGGCGGCCGGATCGGAGCTCTAAACCTTTTCAAACGCTCTCTTAAGGCAGTCTCCCTAGCCGAATGGCCCCGAAAAAATTACAAGTCCCGAGCACAGGGAGGGAGACTGCGGAGAGTGGGTGCTCGGGACACACAGACCGATTGCTCTTGCAATTCGGCCGTGCACTCTGATGCTCCGTGTGTCCTTTGAGACGCACTTTAAGTGAACACAGAGTGATAGAAGACACATTGGACCGCACTGGGGGGCTTCTCCCCGGGGTTGGTCGGAATGAATCGTTCCTTTAAACCAAGGCGACTGGCCCGCACATGGAGGCGGCGGCACAAGTCCTTTCGCGCAGAAAGTGTACTCTGGGCCGTTGTGCTTCAAATGAGTGTGTTGGCCAGAAGCATGGCTTTCTCCACATGAGGTGTTTTGACACACTTCAAAAGCCAGTTGAAAGGAAGAGTCGGGACGATTGGAGTCCTTTGAAGCGCAGAAAAGGCGGGACCTGCTCCAGGAAGCTCTAAACCTTTTCAAACGCTATTATAACCCAGGCAGGTCCCTCTCGGACTGGTGGCGCTGGGCCGAAGGAAAGTCGGGAGTTCCTACACGGGCTCTGCAATGACTGAAATGCGCTGCGGCCCGCACATGAGGCGATTCACGGGGTTGGTTTCGTAAAGTTTCTCTTCCCCGTGCCATCGATCCTCAAATGAGTGTGTGGGCCAACGCATCAGCATTCTACACACCAGATGTCTAGACACATTTGGAAATTATGTTGAGAATGCAATACAGAACGATTGGAGCTCTGTAAAGCGGAAAAGGCACGGAGCCTCCTCCGGGGAGCTCTAAACCTTTTCAAACGCTTATATAACCCAGGCAGGTCCTCCTCAGGATCGGTGGCGCTGGGCCGGAGGGAAAAAGTCGGGAGTTCCTACACGGGCTCTGCTATGACTGAAAAGCCCGCACATGCAGGCCGCTCGCAGAGTGTATTCTTTTGCGCAGCGTGTCCTCAAATAAGTGTGCGGGTGAAAACGAATGTGGTCCCATTGAGCCTTGGGGGACCCTATAAAGATACCTTGGCCGGGCCCGTGCATGCAGGCGACTGAACGGCGTACCGTGTACGCAAGCACTGTACCCACCGTTTTGTCGATCCTCAAAATAAGTGTGCGGGCGAGAGCAAGGGGGACTTGGCCCCCCCTTGGGCAGGCCGGCTAGCCAGTGAGGCCAGAAACCTCGCGACGAAGGAGCCGGTCCGCCAAAACAAGGAAGCATTTCTTTCGAAGCAGTGTCTCCACCACGAGCCGACCTCTCGCCCCCGTGCGAGACCAGTCCGTCCTGCACGAGCCTCGTGTGTCGAGTTCACTGTTTGATTGAAATCGCTTCCACACAGCATAGTTTGCGGACCTCTTTTCAATGTCCATAAGCAAGCAACTCTTTGACCAAAAGCCTTCGGGCGTCATTGACTCTCCTCTCTCCGAGCGAAAGTAATACAAAGCACGCCACGATTCTACGACGTACGGTTAATTCCGACGAGTACGATGAGAGGCTGACGCTTAAACGAAATGATATGAAACGGTCGCAACATGGGGACCCGGTGAGGCCACCGGACGGCAGTGTTGCGCACCAAAGAAAAAGGCTTTTAAAAAGTCTCAGGGCTCGTGATGTGAATCGCTTGCCCGCGAAAACTCGCTGACACTCGGCCTCGCGCCGTTGTGTACAACAGCTATCTGGTTGATTCTGCCAGTGACATATGCTTCTCTCAAAGATTAAGCCATGCATGTGTAAGTGCAAGCCAAATTAAGGTGAAACCGCGGAAGGCTCATTATATCAGTTATGGTTCAATAGATTGTACCCAGTTACTTGGATAACTGCGGAAAAACTGGAGCTAATACATGCCAACGGAGTTCTGACCAGAGATGGAAGGAACGCTTTTATTAGATCAAAACCGATCGGTTGGTTTCGGCCACCGTGAATTTTGGTGACTCTGAATAACTTTGAGCGGATCGCACGGTCTTCGTACCGGCGACGCATCTTTCAAATGTCTGCCTTATCAACTTTCGATGGTAGGTTCTATGCCTACCATGGTTGTAACGGGTAACGGGGAATCAGGGTTCGATTCCGGAGAGGGAGCCTGAGACACGGCTACCACATCCAAGGAAGGCAGCAGGCGCGCAAATTACCCACTCCCGGCTCGGGGAGGTAGTGACGAAAGATAACGATACGGGACTCATCCGAGGCCCCGTAATCGGAATGGCAACACTTTAAATCCTTTATGGAGGACCTAACTGAGGGCAAGTCTGGTGCCAGCAGCCGCGGTAATTCCAGCTCAGTTAGCGTATTTCAAAGTTGTTGCGGCTAAAAAGCTCGTAGTTGGATCTGTGGCTCGCACTGCCGGTACACCGCCCGTCGGTGTCGACTGGTACGCTGCGAGGCGTCATGCCGGTGGCGCGTCAGCTGTCCCTCCGGGGTACGGGCGGCGCCAATAAAATCCTGTCGCGGTGCTCTTGATTGAGTGTCGAGATGGGCCGGCACGTTTACTTTGAACAAATTAGAGTGCTCAAAATATGGCAGGTTTGCCTGCATACATCTGCATGGAATAATAGAATAGGACTTCGGTTCTATTTTGTTGGTTTTCGGAACCAGAAGTAATGATGAATGGAGACAGGCGGGGGCATTCGTATTGCGACGTTAGAGGTGAAATTCTTGGATCGTCGCAAGACGCACTGAAGCGAAAGCATTTGCCAAGGATGTTCTCGTTGATCAAGAACGAAAGTTATGGGTTCGAAGGCGATTAGATACCGCCCTAGTCATAACCATAAACTATGTGAACTGGCCTTTGGGGAGATGTCCTCTGATGCACTCCCCAGTAGCCTCCGAGAAGTCAAAGTTTTTGCATTCCGGGGGAAGTATGGTTGCAAAGCTGAAACTTAAAGAAATTGACGGAAGGGCACCACCAGGAGTGGAGCCTGCGGCTTAATTTGACTCAACACGGGAAACCTCACCAGGCCCGGACACTAGAAGGATTGACAGATTGAAAGCTCTTTCTTGATTTAGTGGGTGGTGGTGCATGGCCGTTCTTAGTTGGTGGAGTGATTTGTCTGCTTAATTGCGATAACGAACGAGACTCTGGCCTACTAAATAGTCGGTCCGGCTTCCTTGTGCAGCCGGCGATGACAAATCTTCTTAGAGGGACAAACGGCTTTTAGCCGTACGAGATTGAGCAATAACAGGTCTGTGATGCCCTTAGATGTCCTGGGCCGCACGCGCGCTACAATGGAGGTGTCAGCGTGTCTTCCCTGGCCGAGAGGCTCGGGTAACCCGCTGAAACACCTTCGTGCTTGGGATTGTGGCTTGAAATTGTTCCACATGAACGAGGAATTCCCAGTAAAGGCGTGTCATTAGCACGCCTTGATTACGTCCCTGCCCTTTGTACACACCGCCCGTCGCTACTACCGATTGAATGTTTTAGTGAGGTCTTTGGACCGGCGCGCGGAGCTCCTTCGGGAATTTCGATGCCGCTGGGAAGATGACCAAACTTGAATATTTAGAGGAAGTAAAAGTCGTAACAAGGTTGCTGTAGGTGAACCTGCAGCAGGATCATTATCGTAAATCATTCATGATTCTACGAAAGAACCTCTGTCCGTCTCGCCGCAGATGTGCGCTTCATACTTTATGGTGTGTCGCGCGCGGAGGCGAGCGGGCGACCGCACTGATGTCACACGAGTACTCTAAACAGAGGGGAAAGGTGAATTATAAGGCGTGGAAACGGCCGCAGCTAGCACCCCTTGGGGTGGAAGGCGGGCCGAGGCGCGTCTGTGGTTGCAGCTAGCACCCTTCGGGGTGGAAGGCGGACCGTACTGAAAAAGAGATGGTTCTGGTTGCGGCTAGCACCCTTCGCGGGTGGAAGGCGGACCGAACTTGACTCGAAAGTCACGGTAAACGAGAAGTAAACGTGTCGTCTTCTTTTGCGTTTCGACCGAGGCCTGGGACTGCCAGTCTCCTTTGCCGGCCGAGGTCGCTTCTGCTTGTCGACGAATCACGATGTTTTTAAAGCTTTTGCGCCGTGCACGTAAGACCAACTCGTCTCGCTCCCTTTCGATTTGAGCGTGCGGACTGTCTGCAAACATTGCCTTGTTGGCACACTGCAGGGACCGCACCGTCGATCGTGGCAGCCGAGACGGGGCGCCTTACTCTTTGTCTTTGGACGGAGAGTTTGGCGTTTTCGAAGAGACTATACTCTTTAGATGTACTTTCAATACGCGTAGAAAAGCTTACGAAAGTCTCTCGAGAGGTTCGCCCTTTAGCGCGATGCGGGCTGGCTTCTGCCGCCTAGACGGTCTCTTCTGAATTTGGCGACCAGTTTCACGGGCCTGGGTCTTCTGCTCCTTTACGGGGTAGTTGTCCTGGATTAAGGGCCTGGGTCAGCGAGCGTGGCACCTCGTGAGGACCATCTCAGTACTATTGAAGTCTGAACCCACTCGGATGAAAGCCTCAAAACTACCGCTGCACGTGGACTTGTGAGAAATCAGGGTCTTAACACGGACAGTAGGTTAACCCATACAAATCAGCTCAGTGGATCCCTCGGCTCGTGGGTCGATGAAGAACGGAGCAAACTCCGTGTTGTCGTGTGAACTGCAGGACACATGAACATCGACACTTTGAACGCAAATGGCGGCCCTCGGTCTTTGCACCTTGGGCCACTCCTGGCTGAGGGTCGGTTTAAAGAAACGATTACCAGACTGCCCAAGCGACAGCACACACCTCGTGTGTGTTGGAGCGGGCGAGCTTGGGGTTCTGCTCCCTTTGCGGAGTAGTTCCCTTAAATGCCTTGAGGCAGAGGCTTCTCTCAGTCTTACTGATTATAAGGAAATCAGTTCGTCGCAAGATGAACCCTGATGGACTTGGTCGGTTCGACACGAAAAAGCACGCAAACTTGAGAGTACGTCTCTTTGCCTCACGCATTCTACAATCAAAGTTCAGTTGAAAACAAGTAGTTGGGCGTGAAGACCCCAGCGAACGGGTGCAGTACAGGACTCGAAGCT
>CAMPEG010000014.1:12500-15880 GCA_946800315.1 Misopates orontium | reverse complement strand
TTTTGGATTCGGTTTATGGTTTGTATGAGCCTGCGCATGTCTACACGGTTTCCCATACAAAAAAGCGCACCTCCGAGCTGTTTTCCGGCCACCTTAACCCCGGAACGCGAAAATCGAGCCGAACGATGTTCCTACACTATATGAGGAGGGTAGTTGGGGTCCTCAGAACCCAGCTACCCACCCCAACCAGACTAGTATCAGATGGGTGAGGTTCGTAGGGGGCAACCCTTTTGAGCCGCAGCGCAATTATTTTTTATGAGGCAACTTGAATCAATATTTGCGCTGGTGGGTGATCGGGTCTGGGGCACCAAACTGGCCGGACGCGCCTAGGGGGCAACCCTTTTGCGCTTTGCTGCGGGCTGAATATTTTTATGAGGCAACTTGAATCAATATTCGGCTGGTGGACGGACGTTTTGGGCACCAAACTGGCCGGAGGCGCCTAGGGGGCAACCCTTTTGCGCTTTGCTGCGGGCTGAATATTTTTATGAGGCAACTTGAATCAATATTCGGCTGGTGGACGGACTTTTTGGGTGGTGTTTTAGGGCGAACGGGCTTCGGCCTGGGGATTGAGGCCGCGTTTTCGCTGGTGCCCCCCGCCCTATTGTCATCCTCGTTTGCGGATCGGTGGCTGTTGGGCTATGCCAGTTACTTCAGTGTGGTGGATCGCCCCTTGCTTCAGCTATACTTTCTGCTCTTCCCCCCTGCTTCGGCGTTGTTCGCAGCGCAGTTTTCGGGGGTGGGCACCACTTTTTGGTTTCATATTTGCATGCCTTGTTACCCAGAGTAGCGGTTGGGGACGTCAACTCTGGCCAGCGCGTTACCCGGGACTCGGCGACTGTTGGGGGCTTGTAGGGGTGGGCTAAGGCCTATATCACGAAGCGGCGCTCCGGCGCTGCACCCGTACTTGCGCTTGACGCCTGAAGTCCTGCTCACTTCCATGAGCAGGCACCATTTTTGGGGTCTGTGGATTGATGGCTCTGCCAACGATTTCAACCAGCTCTTTGGGGACCGTCCTGCCGCCTATCCGCGCTTCGTGTGTGTGAGGCGGCGTGGGCTTTCTCCTCTTGAGGCGTGCATGCAGCGGGGCTTGCTACTGGCGGCAACGCCGGTCAGGCTTCGCGGCGGACCACGCCTTGGGGAACTCAGTGGGGGCAAATGAATAGGCTGCCTGCCGCGATCGCGCCCTGGGTGCTTTCGCAGTAGGCGGTTGGGGTTGTTTCGGCGACCCCCCTCTTTGGTACAGTCCGCCCTTTCGGGGGTGCAGCCTCGGCGCTTCGGCGCTCTGGCGTACGATTGTTACCTGGTTGATTCTGCCAGTAGTCATATGCTTGTCTCAAAGATTAAGCCATGCATGTCTAAGTATAAGCAATTATACCGTGAAACTGCGAATGGCTCATTAAATCAGTTATCGTTTATTTGATAATACCTTACTACTTGGATAACCGTGGTAATTCTAGAGCTAATACATGCTGAAAATCCCGACTTCGGAAGGGATGTGTTTATTAGATAAAAAACCAATGCCCTTCGGGGCTCCTTGGTGATTCATGATAACTTTACGGATCGCATAGCCTTGCGCTGGCGACGGTTCATTCAAATTTCTGCCCTATCAACTTTCGATGGTAAGGTATTGGCTTACCATGGTTTCAACGGGTAACGGGGAATTAGGGTTCGATTCCGGAGAGGCAGCCTGAGAAACGGCTACCACATCCAAGGAAGGCAGCAGGCGCGCAAATTACCCAATCCCGACACGGGGAGGTAGTGACAATAAATACTGATACAGGGCTCTTTTGGGTCTTGTAATTGGAATGAGTACAATTCAAATCTCTTAACGAGGAACAATTGGAGGGCAAGTCTGGTGCCAGCAGCCGCGGTAATTCCAGCTCCAATAGCGTATATTAAAGTTGTTGCAGTTAAAAAGCTCGTAGTTGAAACTTGGGCCTGGCTGGCGGGTCCGCCTCACCGCGTGCACTCGTCCGGCCGGGCCTTCCTTCTGAAGAACCTCATGCCCTTCACTGGGCGTGCTGGGGAATCAGGACTTTTACTTTGAAAAAATTAGAGTGTTCAAAGCAGGCCTTTGCTCGAATACGTTAGCATGGAATAATAAAATAGGGCGTGCGTTTCTATTTTGTTGGTTTCTAGAGACGCCGCAATGATTAACAGGAACAGTCGGGGGCATCAGTATTCAGTTGTCAGAGGTGAAATTCTTGGATTTACTGAAGACTAACTACTGCGAAAGCATTTGCCAAGGATGTTTTCATTAATCAGTGAACGAAAGTTAGGGGATCGAAGACGATCAGATACCGTCGTAGTCTTAACCGTAAACTATGCCGACTAGGGATCGGGCGATGTTCTTTTTCTGACTCGCTCGGCACCTTACGAGAAATCAAAGTTTTTGGGTTCTGGGGGGATTATGGTCGCAAGGCTGAAACTTAAAGAAATTGACGGAAGGTCACCACCAGGCGTGGAGCCTGCGGCTTAATTTGACTCAACACGGGGAAACTCACCAGGTCCAGATGAAATAAGGATTGACAGATTGAGAGCTCTTTCTTGATTTTTCAGGTGGTGGTGCATGGCCGTTCTTAGTTCGTGGGGTGACTTGTCTGCTTAATTGCGATAACGAGCGAGACCTTACTCTGCTAAATAGCCAGGCTAGCTTTGGCTGGTCGCCGGCTTCTTAGAGAGACTATCAACTCAAGTTGATGGAAGTTTGAGGCAATAACAGGTTAACCTACACAGGCCTGTAACAGTGAGCCTCGGTAAAGATAATCGCTAGTCCAGCGTCTTGACCTTCCCGGGGAAGTCCCCAACTGTCGGGGGAAGGCAAGCCCAGCCATGGGCTTGTGACGCGGGCAACATCACCTGGTACAGGGGACGCCGGATCTGCTAGTGCGTGTGCAGATTGGCCGATCCTGTGGCGAGCCAAAGTAACGTTTGGCCGTCGCAACGCGCGGAAAGGGATGGGCTGGCTTCGGCTGGCTTAAGGTACGTGCTACTCCCTCGGGTAACCGAGCTCCAACGATGAGGCCCGACAGGCCAAGGCGTTGGGGGACAGCCTGCGGCTGTTGGTATCATTCCGGTGCGGAATGTTTGATGCTGTGATGCCCTTAGATGTTCTGGGCCGCACGCGCGCTACACTGACAGAGCCAACGAGTTCTTCACCTTGACCGAAAGGTCTGGGTAATCTTGTTAAACTCTGTCGTGCTGGGGATAAAGCATTGCAATTATTGCTTTTCAACGAGGAATGCCTAGTAAGCGCGTGTCATCAGCATGCGTTGATTACGTCCCTGACCTTTGTACACACCGCCCGTCGCTACTACCGATTGAATGGCTCAGTGAGGCGTTTGGACTGGCTCGGGGAGGTTGGCAACGACCACCCCAAG
>CAMPEG010000014.1:0-5000 GCA_946800315.1 Misopates orontium | reverse complement strand
TTATGAGGCAACTTGAATCAATATTTGCGCTGGTGGGTGATCGGGTCTGGGGCACCAAACTGGCCGGAGGCGCCTTGGGGGCAACCCTTTTGCGCTTTGCTGCTGGCTGAATATTTTTATGAGGCAACTTGAATCAATATTCGGCTGGTGGACGGACGTTTTGGGCACCAAACTGGCCGGACGCGCCTTGGGGGCAACCCTTTTGCGCTTTGCTGCTGGCTGAATATTTTTATGAGGCAACTTGAATCAATATTCGGCTGGTGGACGGACGTTTTGGGCACCAAACTGGCCGGACGCGCCTTGGGGGCAACCCTTTTGCGCTTTGCTGCTGGCTGAATATTTTTATGAGGCAACTTGAATCAATATTCGGCTGGTGGACGGACTTTTTGGGTGGTGTTTAGGGCGAACGGGCTTCGGCCTGGGGATTGAGGCCGCGTTTTCGCTGGTGCCCCCGCCTATTGTCATCCTCGTTTGCGGATCGGTGGCTGTTGGGCTATGCCAGTTACTTCAGTGTGGTGGATCGCCCCTTGCTTCAGCTATACTTTCTGCTCTTCCCCCCTGCTTCGGCGTTGTTCGCAGCGCAGTTTCGGGGGTGGGCACCACTTTTTGGTTTCATATTTGCATGCCTTGTTACCCAGGTAGCGGTTGGGGACGTCAACTCTGGCCAGCGCGTTACCCGGGACTCGGCGACTGTTGGGGGCTTGTAGGGGTGGGCTAAGGCCTATATCACGAAGCGGCGCTCCGGCGCTGCACCCGTACTTGCGCTTGACGCCTGAAGTCCTGCTCACTTCCATGAGCAGGCACCATTTTTGGGGTCTGTGGATTGATGGCTCTGCCAACGATTTCACCAGCTCTTTGGGGACCGTCCTGCCGCCTATCCGCGCTTCGTGTGTGTGAGGCGGCGTGGGCTTTCTCCTCTTGAGGCGTGCATGCAGCGGGCTTGCTACTGGCGGCAACGCCGGTCAGGCTTCGCGGCGGACCACGCCTTGGGGAACTCAGTGGGGGCAAATGAATAGGCTGCCTGCCGCGATCGCGCCCTGGGTGCTTTCGCAGTAGGCGGTTGGGGTTGTTTCGGCGACCCCCCTCTTTGGTACAGTCCGCCCTTTCGGGGGTGCAGCCTCGGCGCTTCGGCGCTCTGGCGTACGATTGTTACCTGGTTGATTCTGCCAGTAGTCATATGCTTGTCTCAAAGATTAAGCCATGCATGTCTAAGTATAAGCAATTATACCGTGAAACTGCGAATGGCTCATTAAATCAGTTATCGTTTATTTGATAATACCTTACTACTTGGATAACCGTGGTAATTCTAGAGCTAATACATGCTGAAAATCCCGACTTCGGAAGGGATGTGTTTATTAGATAAAAAACCAATGCCCTTCGGGGCTCCTTGGTGATTCATGATAACTTTACGGATCGCATAGCCTTGCGCTGGCGACGGTTCATTCAAATTTCTGCCCTATCAACTTTCGATGGTAAGGTATTGGCTTACCATGGTTTCAACGGGTAACGGGGAATTAGGGTTCGATTCCGGAGAGGCAGCCTGAGAAACGGCTACCACATCCAAGGAAGGCAGCAGGCGCGCAAATTACCCAATCCCGACACGGGGAGGTAGTGACAATAAATACTGATACAGGGCTCTTTTGGGTCTTGTAATTGGAATGAGTACAATTCAAATCTCTTAACGAGGAACAATTGGAGGGCAAGTCTGGTGCCAGCAGCCGCGGTAATTCCAGCTCCAATAGCGTATATTAAAGTTGTTGCAGTTAAAAAGCTCGTAGTTGAAACTTGGGCCTGGCTGGCGGGTCCGCCTCACCGCGTGCACTCGTCCGGCCGGGCCTTCCTTCTGAAGAACCTCATGCCCTTCACTGGGCGTGCTGGGGAATCAGGACTTTTACTTTGAAAAAATTAGAGTGTTCAAAGCAGGCCTTTGCTCGAATACGTTAGCATGGAATAATAAAATAGGGCGTGCGTTTCTATTTTGTTGGTTTCTAGAGACGCCGCAATGATTAACAGGAACAGTCGGGGGCATCAGTATTCAGTTGTCAGAGGTGAAATTCTTGGATTTACTGAAGACTAACTACTGCGAAAGCATTTGCCAAGGATGTTTTCATTAATCAGTGAACGAAAGTTAGGGGATCGAAGACGATCAGATACCGTCGTAGTCTTAACCGTAAACTATGCCGACTAGGGATCGGGCGATGTTCTTTTTCTGACTCGCTCGGCACCTTACGAGAAATCAAAGTTTTTGGGTTCTGGGGGGATTATGGTCGCAAGGCTGAAACTTAAAGAAATTGACGGAAGGTCACCACCAGGCGTGGAGCCTGCGGCTTAATTTGACTCAACACGGGGAAACTCACCAGGTCCAGATGAAATAAGGATTGACAGATTGAGAGCTCTTTCTTGATTTTTCAGGTGGTGGTGCATGGCCGTTCTTAGTTCGTGGGGTGACTTGTCTGCTTAATTGCGATAACGAGCGAGACCTTACTCTGCTAAATAGCCAGGCTAGCTTTGGCTGGTCGCCGGCTTCTTAGAGAGACTATCAACTCAAGTTGATGGAAGTTTGAGGCAATAACAGGTTAACCTACACAGGCCTGTAACAGTGAGCCTCGGTAAAGATAATCGCTAGTCCAGCGTCTTGACCTTCCCGGGGAAGTCCCCAACTGTCGGGGGAAGGCAAGCCCAGCCATGGGCTTGTGACGCGGGCAACATCACCTGGTACAGGGGACGCCGGATCTGCTAGTGCGTGTGCAGATTGGCCGATCCTGTGGCGAGCCAAAGTAACGTTTGGCCGTCGCAACGCGCGGAAAGGGATGGGCTGGCTTCGGCTGGCTTAAGGTACGTGCTACTCCCTCGGGTAACCGAGCTCCAACGATGAGGCCCGACAGGCCAAGGCGTTGGGGGACAGCCTGCGGCTGTTGGTATCATTCCGGTGCGGAATGTTTGATGCTGTGATGCCCTTAGATGTTCTGGGCCGCACGCGCGCTACACTGACAGAGCCAACGAGTTCTTCACCTTGACCGAAAGGTCTGGGTAATCTTGTTAAACTCTGTCGTGCTGGGGATAAAGCATTGCAATTATTGCTTTTCAACGAGGAATGCCTAGTAAGCGCGTGTCATCAGCATGCGTTGATTACGTCCCTGACCTTTGTACACACCGCCCGTCGCTACTACCGATTGAATGGCTCAGTGAGGCGTTTGGACTGGCTCGGGGAGGTTGGCAACGACCACCCCAAGCCGGAAAGTTCTCCAAACTCGGTCATTTAGAGGAAGTAAAAGTCGTAACAAGGTCTCCGTAGGTGAACCTGCGGAGGGATCATTACACAATAACAAGGCGGGCTGGACACCCCCCGCTGGGCACTGCTTCACGGCGTGCGCGGCGGGGCCGGCCCTGCTGAATTATTCACCCGTGTCTTTTGCGTACTTCTTGTTTCCTGGGTGGGCTCGCCCGCCCTCAGGACCAACCACAAACCTTTTGCAATAGCAATCAGCGTCAGTAACAACGTAATTAATTACAACTTTCAACAACGGATCTCTTGGTTCTGGCATCGATGAAGAACGCAGCGAAATGCGATACGTAGTGTGAATTGCAGAATTCAGTGAATCATCGAATCTTTGAACGCACATTGCGCCCTTTGGTATTCCAAAGGGCATGCCTGTTCGAGCGTCATTTGTACCCTCAAGCTTTGCTTGGTGTTGGGCGTCTTTTGTCTCCAGTTCGCTGGAGACTCGCCTTAAAGTCATTGGCAGCCGGCCTACTGGTTTCGGAGCGCAGCACAAGTCGCGCTCTTCGCCAGCCAAGGTCAGCGTCCAGCAAGCCTTTTTTTCAACCTTTGACCTCGGATCAGGTAGGGATACCCGCTGAACTTAAGCATATCAATAAGCGGAGGCACAAGAAACCAACCGGGATTGCCCTAGTAACGGCGAGTGAAGCGGCAACAGCTCAAATTTGAAATCTGGCTCTTTTAGAGTCCGAGTTGTAATTTGCAGAGGGCGCTTTGGCTTTGGCAGCGGTCCAAGTTCCTTGGAACAGGACGTCACAGAGGGTGAGAATCCCGTACGTGGTCGCTGGCTATTGCCGTGTAAAGCCCCTTCGACGAGTCGAGTTGTTTGGGAATGCAGCTCTAAATGGGAGGTACATTTCTTCTAAAGCTAAATATTGGCCAGAGACCGATAGCGCACAAGTAGAGTGATCGAAAGATGAAAAGCACTTTGGAAAGAGAGTCAAACAGCACGTGAAATTGTTGAAAGGGAAGCGCTTGCAGCCAGACTTGCTTGCAGTTGCTCATCCGGGCTTTTGCCCGGTGCACTCTTCTGCAGGCAGGCCAGCATCAGTTTGGGCGGTAAGATAAAGGTCTCTGTCACGTACCTCTCTTCGGGGAGGCCTTATAGGGGAGACGACATATTACCAGCCTGGACTGAGGTCCGCGCATCTGCTAGGATGCTGGCGTAATGGCTGTAAGCGGCCCGTCTTGAAACACGGACCAAGGAGTCTAACATCTATGCGAGTGTTTGGGTGTCAAGCCCGAGCGCGTAATGAAAGTGAACGGAGGTAGGAACCCGCAAGGGTGCACTATCGACCGATCCTGATGTCTTCGGAAGGATTTGAGTAAGAGCATGGCTGTTGGGACCCGAAAGATGGTGAACTATGCTTGAATAGGGTGAAGCCAGAGGAAACTCTGGTGGAGGCTCGCAGCGGTTCTGACGTGCAAATCGATCGTCAAATTTGGGCATAGGGGCGAAAGACTAATCGAACTATCTAGTAGCTGGTTCCTGCCGAAGTTTCCCTCAGGATAGCAGTAACGTATTCAGTTTTATGAGGTAAAGCGAATGATTAGAGGCCTGGGGGCTGAAACAGCCTTCACCTATTCTCAAACTTTAAATATGTAAGAAGTCCTTGTTACTTAATTGAACGTGGACAGTTGAATGAAACGTTATTAGTGGGCCATTTTTGGTAAGCAGAACTGGCGATGCGGGATGAACCGAACGGGGGGTTAAAGTGCC
>CAMPEG010000013.1:0-34489 GCA_946800315.1 Misopates orontium | reverse complement strand
CCGCGTGAGTTCAAGTCTCACAGCTGTCGCTCTCTTTCAGTCTGCATTGCGTGCTAGTGCACCACGTTATGGTCGTTTTGCTGGTCTGACGTTGGGATGGTGGTGGCGGGGTGGTGGGGCCATTTGTTCCGTATGGCGTTCCGTCATTTGGGCACGCATGCCCGGTCATTTCATTTTGGTCATTTGGGAGAGTTGCTACTGATAGTGGCGCCCTGTGCTGTGTCCCAGCTGACAATGGAGGAGTCACGACAATCGTGTCGACACGTCGCGTTAGGCTAGCATGCCGTGAGTGTGGTGCACAGATGAGCTGTATCTACCGCATGTTGCAGAATGGGCGGGCATTGTGTGTCGGCTTCGCGGTGTGGATGTAGTGTAATGGGTAGCCAAGACGACTGCGACTGCAATCGGGTGAACGTATCCTCGGCGGAAAGCTGGATACGGTTGAGAAAGCAGTTGCATATTTGTTGCGCGGCGTGGATGGTCAATGAAACGGCATGGATGGTCAATTGAGTGCTACGACAGCTTGGCCGAGCGGTTAAGGCGATAGACTCGAAATCTATTGGGGTAACCGCGTGAGTTCAAGTCTCACAGCTGTCGCTCTCTTTCAGTCTGCATTGCGTGCTAGTGCACCACGTTATGGTCGTTTTGCTGGTCTGGCGGTGGGATGGTGGTGGCAGGGTGGTGGGGCCATTTGTTCCTTTTGACGTTCCGTCATTTGGGCACGCATGCCCGGTCATTTCATTTTGGTCATTTGGGAGAGTTGCTACTGATAGTGGCGCCCTGTGCTGTTTCCCAGCTGACAATGGATGAGTCACGACAATCGTGTCGACACGTCGCGTTAGGCTAGCATGCCGTGAGTGTGGTGCACAGATGAGCTGTATCTACCGCATGTTGCAGAATGGGCGGGCATTGTGTGTCGGCTTCGCGGTGTGGATGTAGTGTAATGGGTAGCCAAGACGACTGCGACTGCAATCGGGTGAACGTATCCTCGGCGGAAAGCTGGATACGGTTGAGAAAGCAGTTGCATATTTGTTGCGCGGCGTGGATGGTCAATGAAACGGCATGGATGGTCAATTGAGTGCTACGACAGCTTGGCCGAGCGGTTAAGGCGATAGACTCGAAATCTATTGGGGTAACCGCGTGAGTTCAAGTCTCACAGCTGTCGCTCTCTTTCAGTCTGCATTGCGTGCTAGTGCACCACGTTATGGTCGTTTTGCTGGTCTGACGTTGGGATGGCGGTGGCAGGGTGGTGGGGTCATTTGTTCCTTTTGACGTTCCGGCATTTGGGCACGCATGCCCGGTCATTTCATTTTGGTCATTTGGGAGAGTTGCTACTGATAGTGGCGCCCTGTGCTGTGTCCCAGCTGACAATGGAGGAGTCACGACAATCGTGTCATCACGTCGCGTTAGGCTAGCATGCCGTGAGTGTGGTGCACAGATGAGCTGTATCTACCGCATGTTGCAGAATGGGCGGGCATTGTGTGTCGGCTTCGCGGTGTGGATGTAGTGTAATGGGTAGCCAAGACGACTGCGACTGCAATCGGGTGAACGTATCCTCGGCGGAAAGCTGGATACGGTTGAGAAAGCAGTTGCACATTTGTTGCGCGGCGTGGATGGTCAATGAAACGGCATGGATGGTCAATTGAGTGCTACGACAGCTTGGCCGAGCGGTTAAGGCGATAGACTCGAAATCTATTGGGGTAACCGCGTGAGTTCAAGTCTCACAGCTGTCGCTCTCTTTCAGTCTGCATTGCGTGCTAGTGCACCACGTTATGGTCGTTTTGCTGGTCTGACGTTGGGATGGTGGTGGCGGGGTGGTGGGGCCATTTGTTCCGTATGGCGTTCCGGCATTTGGGCACGCATGCCCGGTCATTTCATTTTGGTCATTTGGGAGAGTTGCTACTGATAGTGGCGCCCTGTGCTGTGTCCCAGCTGACAATGGAGGAGTCACGACAATCGTGTCGACACGTCGCGTTAGGCTAGCATGCCGTGAGTGTGGTGCACAGATGAGCTTTGGCTACCGCATGTTGCAGAATGGGCGGGCATTGTGTGTCGGCTTCGCGGTGTGGATGTAGTGTAATGGGTAGCCAAGACGACTGCGACTGCAATCGGGTGAACGTATCCTCGGCGGAAAGCTGGATACGGTTGAGAAAGCAGTTGCACATTTGTTGCGCGGCGTGGATGGTCAATGAAACGGCATGGATGGTCAATTGAGTGCTACGACAGCTTGGCCGAGCGGTTAAGGCGATAGACTCGAAATCTATTGGGGTAACCGCGTGAGTTCAAGTCTCACAGCTGTCGCTCTCTTTCAGTCTGCATTGCGTGCTAGTGCACCACGTTATGGTCGTTTTGCTGGTCTGACGTTGGGATGGTGGTGGCGGGGTGGTGGGGCCATTTGTTCCGTATGGCGTTCCGGCATTTGGGCACGCATGCCCGGTCATTTCATTTTGGTCATTTGGGAGAGTTGCTACTGATAGTGGCGCCCTGTGCTGTGTCCCAGCTGACAATGGAGGAGTCACGACAATCGTGTCGACACGTCGCGTTAGGCTAGCATGCCGTGAGTGTGGTGCACAGATGAGCTTTGGCTACCGCATGTTGCAGAATGGGCGGGCATGGTGTGTCGGCTTCGCGGTGTGGATGTAGTGTAATGGGTAGCCAAGACGACTGCGACTGCAATCGGGTGAACGTATCCTCGGCGGAAAGCTGGATACGGTTGAGAAAGCAGTTGCACATTTGTTGCGCGGCGTGGATGGTCAATGAAACGGCATGGATGGTCAATTGAGTGCTACGACAGCTTCGCCGAGCGGTTAAGGCGATAGACTCGAAATCTATTGGGGTAACCGCGTGAGTTCAAGTCTCACAGCTGTCGCTCTCTTTCAGTCTGCATTGCGTGCTAGTGCACCACGTTATGGTCGTTTTGCTGGTCTGGCGGTGGGATGGTGGTGGCAGGGTGGTGGGGCCATTTGTTCCTTTTGACGTTCCGTCATTTGGGCACGCATGCCCGGTCATTTCATTTTGGTCATTTGGGAGAGTTGCTACTGATAGTGGCGCCCTGTGCTGTTTCCCAGCTGACAATGGATGAGTCACGACAATCGTGTCGACACGTCGCGTTAGGCTAGCATGCCGTGAGTGTGGTGCACAGATGAGCTGTATCTACCGCATGTTGCAGAATGGGCGGGCATTGTGTGTCGGCTTCGCGGTGTGGATGTAGTGTAATGGGTAGCCAAGACGACTGCGACTGCAATCGGGTGAACGTATCCTCGGCGGAAAGCTGGATACGGTTGAGAAAGCAGTTGCATATTTGTTGCGCGGCGTGGATGGTCAATGAAACGGCATGGATGGTCAATTGAGTGCTACGACAGCTTGGCCGAGCGGTTAAGGCGATAGACTCGAAATCTATTGGGGTAACCGCGTGAGTTCAAGTCTCACAGCTGTCGCTCTCTTTCAGTCTGCATTGCGTGCTAGTGCACCACGTTATGGTCGTTTTGCTGGTCTGGCGGTGGGATGGTGGTGGCGGGGTGGTGGGGCCATTTGTTCCTTTTGACGTTCCGGCATTTGGGCACGCATGCCCGGTCATTTCATTTTGGTCATTTGGGAGAGTTGCTACTGATAGTGGCGCCCTGTGCTGTGTCCCAGCTGACAATGGAGGAGTCACGACAATCGTGTCGACACGTCGCGTTAGGCTAGCATGCCGTGAGTGTGGTGCACAGATGAGCTGTATCTACCGCATGTTGCAGAATGGGCGGGCATTGTGTGTCGGCTTCGCGGTGTGGATGTAGTGTAATGGGTAGCCAAGACGACTGCGACTGCAATCGGGTGAACGTATCCTCGGCGGAAAGCTGGATACGGTTGAGAAAGCAGTTGCATATTTGTTGCGCGGCGTGGATGGTCAATGAAACGGCATGGATGGTCAATTGAGTGCTACGACAGCTTGGCCGAGCGGTTAAGGCGATAGACTCGAAATCTATTGGGGTAACCGCGTGAGTTCAAGTCTCACAGCTGTCGCTCTCTTTCAGTCTGCATTGCGTGCTAGTGCACCACGTTATGGTCGTTTTGCTGGTCTGGCGGTGGGATGGTGGTGGCAGGGTGGTGGGGCCATTTGTTCCTTTTGACGTTCCGGCATTTGGGCACGCATGCCCGGTCATTTCATTTTGGTCATTTGGGAGAGTTGCTACTGATAGTGGCGCCCTGTGCTGTGTCCCAGCTGACAATGGAGGAGTCACGACAATCGTGTCGACACGTCGCGTTAGGCTAGCATGCCGTGAGTGTGGTGCACAGATGAGCTTTGGCTACCGCATGTTGCAGAATGGGCGGGCATGGTGTGTCGGCTTCGCGGTGTGGATGTAGTGTAATGGGTAGCCAAGACGACTGCGACTGCAATCGGGGTGAACGTATCCTCGGCGGAAAGCTGGATACGGTTGAGAAAGCAGTTGCATATTTGTTGCGCGGCGTGGATGGTCAATGAAACGGCATGGATGGTCAATTGAGTGCTACGACAGCTTGGCCGAGCGGTTAAGGCGATAGACTCGAAATCTATTGGGGTAACCGCGTGAGTTCAAGTCTCACAGCTGTCGCTCTCTTTCAGTCTGCATTGCGTGCTAGTGCACCACGTTATGGTCGTTTTGCTGGTCTGGCGGTGGGATGGTGGTGGCAGGGTGGTGGGGCCATTTGTTCCTTTTGACGTTCCGGCATTTGGGCACGCATGCCCGGTCATTTCATTTTGGTCATTTGGGAGAGTTGCTACTGATAGTGGCGCCCTGTGCTGTGTCCCAGCTGACAATGGAGGAGTCACGACAATCGTGTCGACACGTCGCGTTAGGCTAGCATGCCGTGAGTGTGGTGCACAGATGAGCTGTATCTACCGCATGTTGCAGAATGGGCGGGCATTGTGTGTCGGCTTCGCGGTGTGGATGTAGTGTAATGGGTAGCCAAGACGACTGCGACTGCAATCGGGTGAACGTATTCTCGGCGGAAAGCTGGATACGGTTGAGAAAGCAGTTGCATATTTGTTGCGCGGCGTGGATGGTCAATGAAACGGCATGGATGGTCAATTGAGTGCTACGACAGCTTGGCCGAGCGGTTAAGGCGATAGACTCGAAATCTATTGGGGTAACCGCGTGAGTTCAAGTCTCACAGCTGTCGCTCTCTTTCAGTCTGCATTGCGTGCTAGTGCACCACGTTATGGTCGTTTTGCTGGTCTGGCGGTGGGATGGTGGTGGCGGGGTGGTGGGGCCATTTGTTCCTTTTGACGTTCCGGCATTTGGGCACGCATGCCCGGTCATTTCATTTTGGTCATTTGGGAGAGTTGCTACTGATAGTGGCGCCCTGTGCTGTGTCCCAGCTGACAATGGAGGAGTCACGACAATCGTGTCGACACGTCGCGTTAGGCTAGCATGCCGTGAGTGTGGTGCACAGATGAGCTGTATCTACCGCATGTTGCAGAATGGGCGGGCATTGTGTGTCGGCTTCGCGGTGTGGATGTAGTGTAATGGGTAGCCAAGACGACTGCGACTGCAATCGGGTGAACGTATCCTCGGCGGAAAGCTGGATACGGTTGAGAAAGCAGTTGCATATTTGTTGCGCGGCGTGGATGGTCAATGAAACGGCATGGATGGTCAATTGAGTGCTACGACAGCTTGGCCGAGCGGTTAAGGCGATAGACTCGAAATCTATTGGGGTAACCGCGTGAGTTCAAGTCTCACAGCTGTCGCTCTCTTTCAGTCTGCATTGCGTGCTAGTGCACCACGTTATGGTCGTTTTGCTGGTCTGGCGGTGGGATGGTGGTGGCAGGGTGGTGGGGCCATTTGTTCCTTTTGACGTTCCGGCATTTGGGCACGCATGCCCGGTCATTTCATTTTGGTCATTTGGGAGAGTTGCTACTGATAGTGGCGCCCTGTGCTGTGTCCCAGCTGACAATGGAGGAGTCACGACAATCGTGTCGACACGTCGCGTTAGGCTAGCATGCCGTGAGTGTGGTGCACAGATGAGCTGTATCTACCGCATGTTGCAGAATGGGCGGGCATTGTGTGTCGGCTTCGCGGTGTGGATGTAGTGTAATGGGTAGCCAAGACGACTGCGACTGCAATCGGGTGAACGTATCCTCGGCGGAAAGCTGGATACGGTTGAGAAAGCAGTTGCACATTTGTTGCGCGGCGTGGATGGTCAATGAAACGGCATGGATGGTCAATTGAGTGCTACGACAGCTTGGCCGAGCGGTTAAGGCGATAGACTCGAAATCTATTGGGGTAACCGCGTGAGTTCAAGTCTCACAGCTGTCGCTCTCTTTCAGTCTGCATTGCGTGCTAGTGCACCACGTTATGGTCGTTTTGCTGGTCTGGCGGTGGGATGGTGGTGGCGGGGTGGTGGGGCCATTTGTTCCTTTTGACGTTCCGGCATTTGGGCACGCATGCCCGGTCATTTCATTTTGGTCATTTGGGAGAGTTGCTACTGATAGTGGCGCCCTGTGCTGTGTCCCAGCTGACAATGGAGGAGTCACGACAATCGTGTCGACACGTCGCGTTAGGCTAGCATGCCGTGAGTGTGGTGCACAGATGAGCTGTATCTACCGCATGTTGCAGAATGGGCGGGCATTGTGTGTCGGCTTCGCGGTGTGGATGTAGTGTAATGGGTAGCCAAGACGACTGCGACTGCAATCGGGTGAACGTATCCTCGGCGGAAAGCTGGATACGGTTGAGAAAGCAGTTGCATATTTGTTGCGCGGCGTGGATGGTCAATGAAACGGCATGGATGGTCAATTGAGTGCTACGACAGCTTGGCCGAGCGGTTAAGGCGATAGACTCGAAATCTATTGGGGTAACCGCGTGAGTTCAAGTCTCACAGCTGTCGCTCTCTTTCAGTCTGCATTGCGTGCTAGTGCACCACGTTATGGTCGTTTTGCTGGTCTGGCGGTGGGATGGTGGTGGCAGGGTGGTGGGGCCATTTGTTCCTTTTGACGTTCCGGCATTTGGGCACGCATGCCCGGTCATTTCATTTTGGTCATTTGGGAGAGTTGCTACTGATAGTGGCGCCCTGTGCTGTGTCCCAGCTGACAATGGAGGAGTCACGACAATCGTGTCATCACGTCGCGTTAGACTAGCATGCCGTGAGTGTGGTGCACAGATGAGCTGTATCTACCGCATGTTGCAGAATGGGCGGGCATGGTGTGTCGGCTTCGCGGTGTGGATGTAGTGTAATGGGTAGCCAAGACGACTGCAATCGGGTGAACGTATCCTCGGCGGAAAGCTGGATACGGTTGAGAAAGCAGTTGCATATTTGTTGCGCGGCGTGGATGGTCAATGAAACGGCATGGATGGTCAATTGAGTGCTACGACAGCTTGGCCGAGCGGTTAAGGCGATAGACTCGAAATCTATTGGGGTAACCCGCGTGAGTTCAAGTCTCACAGCTGTCGCTCTCTTTCAGTCTGCATTGCGTGCTAGTGCACCACGTTATGGTCGTTTTGCTGGTCTGACGTTAGGATGGTGGTGGCGGGGTGGTGGGGTCATTTGTTGCTTTTGGCGTTCCGGCATTTGGGCACGCATGCCCGGTCATTTCATTTTGGTCATTTGGGAGAGTTGCTACTGATAGTGGCGCCCTGTGCTGTGTCCCAGCTGACAATGGAGGAGTCACGACAATCGTGTCATCACGTCGCGTTAGGCTAGCATGCCGTGAGTGTGGTGCACAGATGAGCTGTATCTACCGCATGTTGCAGAATGGGCGGGCATGGTGTGTCGGCTTCGCGGTGTGGATGTAGTGTAATGGGTAGCCAAGACGACTGCGACTGCAATCGGGTGAACGTATCCTCGGCGGAAAGCTGGATACGGTTGAGAAAGCAGTTGCACATTTGTTGCGCGGCGTGGATGGTCAATGAAACGGCATGGATGGTCAATTGAGTGCTACGACAGCTTGGCCGAGCGGTTAAGGCGATAGACTCGAAATCTATTGGGGTAACCGCGTGAGTTCAAGTCTCACAGCTGTCGCTCTCTTTCAGTCTGCATTGCGTGCTAGTGCACCACGTTATGGTCGTTTTGCTGGTCTGGCGGTGGGATGGTGGTGGCAGGGTGGTGGGGCCATTTGTTCCTTTTGACGTTCCGTCATTTGGGCACGCATGCCCGGTCATTTCATTTTGGTCATTTGGGAGAGTTGCTACTGATAGTGGCGCCCTGTGCTGTTTCCCAGCTGACAATGGATGAGTCACGACAATCGTGTCGACACGTCGCGTTAGGCTAGCATGCCGTGAGTGTGGTGCACAGATGAGCTGTATCTACCGCATGTTGCAGAATGGGCGGGCATTGTGTGTCGGCTTCGCGGTGTGGATGTAGTGTAATGGGTAGCCAAGACGACTGCGACTGCAATCGGGTGAACGTATCCTCGGCGGAAAGCTGGATACGGTTGAGAAAGCAGTTGCATATTTGTTGCGCGGCGTGGATGGTCAATGAAACGGCATGGATGGTCAATTGAGTGCTACGACAGCTTGGCCGAGCGGTTAAGGCGATAGACTCGAAATCTATTGGGGTAACCGCGTGAGTTCAAGTCTCACAGCTGTCGCTCTCTTTCAGTCTGCATTGCGTGCTAGTGCACCACGTTATGGTCGTTTTGCTGGTCTGGCGGTGGGATGGTGGTGGCAGGGTGGTGGGGCCATTTGTTCCTTTTGACGTTCCGGCATTTGGGCACGCATGCCCGGTCATTTCATTTTGGTCATTTGGGAGAGTTGCTACTGATAGTGGCGCCCTGTGCTGTGTCCCAGCTGACAATGGAGGAGTCACGACAATCGTGTCATCACGTCGCGTTAGGCTAGCATGCCGTGAGTGTGGTGCACAGATGAGCTGTATCTACCGCATGTTGCAGAATGGGCGGGCATTGTGTGTCGGCTTCGCGGTGTGGATGTAGTGTAATGGGTAGCCAAGACGACTGCGACTGCAATCGGGTGAACGTATCCTCGGCGGAAAGCTGGATACGGTTGAGAAAGCAGTTGCATATTTGTTGCGCGGCGTGGATGGTCAATGAAACGGCATGGATGGTCAATTGAGTGCTACGACAGCTTGGCCGAGCGGTTAAGGCGATAGACTCGAAATCTATTGGGGTAACCGCGTGAGTTCAAGTCTCACAGCTGTCGCTCTCTTTCAGTCTGCATTGCGTGCTAGTGCACCACGTTATGGTCGTTTTGCTGGTCTGGCGGTGGGATGGTGGTGGCAGGGTGGTGGGGCCATTTGTTCCTTTTGACGTTCCGGCATTTGGGCACGCATGCCCGGTCATTTCATTTTGGTCATTTGGGAGAGTTGCTACTGATAGTGGCGCCCTGTGCTGTGTCCCAGCTGACAATGGAGGAGTCACGACAATCGTGTCGACACGTCGCGTTAGGCTAGCATGCCGTGAGTGTGGTGCACAGATGAGCTGTATCTACCGCATGTTGCAGAATGGGCGGGCATGGTGTGTCGGCTTCGCGGTGTGGATGTAGTGTAATGGGTAGCCAAGACGACTGCGACTGCAATCGGGTGAACGTATCCTCGGCGGAAAGCTGGATACGGTTGAGAAAGCAGTTGCATATTTGTTGCGCGGCGTGGATGGTCAATGAAACGGCATGGATGGTCAATTGAGTGCTACGACAGCTTGGCCGAGCGGTTAAGGCGATAGACTCGAAATCTATTGGGGTAACCGCGTGAGTTCAAGTCTCACAGCTGTCGCTCTCTTTCAGTCTGCATTGCGTGCTAGTGCACCACGTTATGGTCGTTTTGCTGGTCTGGCGGTGGGATGGTGGTGGCAGGGTGGTGGGGCCATTTGTTCCTTTTGACGTTCCGGCATTTGGGCACGCATGCCCGGTCATTTCATTTTGGTCATTTGGGAGAGTTGCTACTGATAGTGGCGCCCTGTGCTGTGTCCCAGCTGACAATGGAGGAGTCACGACAATCGTGTCGACACGTCGCGTTAGGCTAGCATGCCGTGAGTGTGGTGCACAGATGAGCTGTATCTACCGCATGTTGCAGAATGGGCGGGCATGGTGTGTCGGCTTCGCGGTGTGGATGTAGTGTAATGGGTAGCCAAGACGACTGCGACTGCAATCGGGTGAACGTATCCTCGGCGGAAAGCTGGATACGGTTGAGAAAGCAGTTGCACATTTGTTGCGCGGCGTGGATGGTCAATGAAACGGCATGGATGGTCAATTGAGTGCTACGACAGCTTGGCCGAGCGGTTAAGGCGATAGACTCGAAATCTATTGGGGTAACCGCGTGAGTTCAAGTCTCACAGCTGTCGCTCTCTTTCAGTCTGCATTGCGTGCTAGTGCACCACGTTATGGTCGTTTTGCTGGTCTGACGTTGGGATGGTGGTGGCAGGGTGGTGGGGCCATTTGTTCCGTATGGCGTTCCGTCATTTGGGCACGCATGCCCGGTCATTTCATTTTGGTCATTTGGGAGAGTTGCTACTGATAGTGGCGCCCTGTGCTGTGTCCCAGCTGACAATGGAGGAGTCACGACAATCGTGTCGACACGTCGCGTTAGGCTAGCATGCCGTGAGTGTGGTGCACAGATGAGCTGTATCTACCGCATGTTGCAGAATGGGCGGGCATGGTGTGTCGGCTTCGCGGTGTGGATGTAGTGTAATGGGTAGCCAAGACGACTGCGACTGCAATCGGGTGAACGTATCCTCGGCGGAAAGCTGGATACGGTTGAGAAAGCAGTTGCACATTTGTTGCGCGGCGTGGATGGTCAATCAAACGGCATGGATGGTCAATTGAGTGCTACGACAGCTTGGCCGAGCGGTTAAGGCGATAGACTCGAAATCTATTGGGGTAACCGCGTGAGTTCAAGTCTCACAGCTGTCGCTCTCTTTCAGTCTGCATTGCGTGCTAGTGCACCACGTTATGGTCGTTTTGCTGGTTTGGCGGTGGGATGGTGGTGGGGCCATTTGTTCCTTTTGACGTTCCGTCATTTGGGCACGCATGCCCGGTCATTTCATTTTGGTCATTTGGGAGAGTTGCTACTGATAGTGGCGCCCTGTGCTGTTTCCCAGCTGACAATGGATGAGTCACGACAATCGTGTCGACACGTCGCGTTAGGCTAGCATGCCGTGAGTGTGGTGCACAGATGAGCTGTATCTACCGCATGTTGCAGAATGGGCGGGCATTGTGTGTCGGCTTCGCGGTGTGGATGTAGTGTAATGGGTAGCCAAGACGACTGCGACTGCAATCGGGTGAACGTATTCTCGGCGGAAAGCTGGATACGGTTGAGAAAGCAGTTGCATATTTGTTGCGCGGCGTGGATGGTCAATGAAACGGCATGGATGGTCAATTGAGTGCTACGACAGCTTGGCCGAGCGGTTAAGGCGATAGACTCGAAATCTATTGGGGTAACCGCGTGAGTTCAAGTCTCACAGCTGTCGCTCTCTTTCAGTCTGCATTGCGTGCTAGTGCACCACGTTATGGTCGTTTTGCTGGTCTGGCGGTGGGATGGTGGTGGCGGGGTGGTGGGGCCATTTGTTCCTTTTGACGTTCCGGCATTTGGGCACGCATGCCCGGTCATTTCATTTTGGTCATTTGGGAGAGTTGCTACTGATAGTGGCGCCCTGTGCTGTGTCCCAGCTGACAATGGAGGAGTCACGACAATCGTGTCGACACGTCGCGTTAGGCTAGCATGCCGTGAGTGTGGTGCACAGATGAGCTGTATCTACCGCATGTTGCAGAATGGGCGGGCATGGTGTGTCGGCTTCGCGGTGTGGATGTAGTGTAATGGGTAGCCAAGACGACTGCGACTGCAATCGGGTGAACGTATTCTCGGCGGAAAGCTGGATACGGTTGAGAAAGCAGTTGCATATTTGTTGCGCGGCGTGGATGGTCAATGAAACGGCATGGATGGTCAATTGAGTGCTACGACAGCTTGGCCGAGCGGTTAAGGCGATAGACTCGAAATCTATTGGGGTAACCGCGTGAGTTCAAGTCTCACAGCTGTCGCTCTCTTTCAGTCTGCATTGCGTGCTAGTGCACCACGTTATGGTCGTTTTGCTGGTCTGGCGGTGGGATGGTGGTGGCGGGGTGGTGGGGCCATTTGTTCCTTTTGACGTTCCGGCATTTGGGCACGCATGCCCGGTCATTTCATTTTGGTCATTTGGGAGAGTTGCTACTGATAGTGGCGCCCTGTGCTGTGTCCCAGCTGACAATGGAGGAGTCACGACAATCGTGTCGACACGTCGCGTTAGGCTAGCATGCCGTGAGTGTGGTGCACAGATGAGCTGTATCTACCGCATGTTGCAGAATGGGCGGGCATTGTGTGTCGGCTTCGCGGTGTGGATGTAGTGTAATGGGTAGCCAAGACGACTGCGACTGCAATCGGGTGAACGTATCCTCGGCGGAAAGCTGGATACGGTTGAGAAAGCAGTTGCATATTTGTTGCGCGGCGTGGATGGTCAATGAAACGGCATGGATGGTCAATTGAGTGCTACGACAGCTTGGCCGAGCGGTTAAGGCGATAGACTCGAAATCTATTGGGGTAACCGCGTGAGTTCAAGTCTCACAGCTGTCGCTCTCTTTCAGTCTGCATTGCGTGCTAGTGCACCACGTTATGGTCGTTTTGCTGGTCTGGCGGTGGGATGGTGGTGGCAGGGTGGTGGGGCCATTTGTTCCTTTTGACGTTCCGGCATTTGGGCACGCATGCCCGGTCATTTCATTTTGGTCATTTGGGAGAGTTGCTACTGATAGTGGCGCCCTGTGCTGTGTCCCAGCTGACAATGGAGGAGTCACGACAATCGTGTCGACACGTCGCGTTAGGCTAGCATGCCGTGAGTGTGGTGCACAGATGAGCTGTATCTACCGCATGTTGCAGAATGGGCGGGCATTGTGTGTCGGCTTCGCGGTGTGGATGTAGTGTAATGGGTAGCCAAGACGACTGCGACTGCAATCGGGTGAACGTATCCTCGGCGGAAAGCTGGATACGGTTGAGAAAGCAGTTGCACATTTGTTGCGCGGCGTGGATGGTCAATGAAACGGCATGGATGGTCAATTGAGTGCTACGACAGCTTGGCCGAGCGGTTAAGGCGATAGACTCGAAATCTATTGGGGTAACCGCGTGAGTTCAAGTCTCACAGCTGTCGCTCTCTTTCAGTCTGCATTGCGTGCTAGTGCACCACGTTATGGTCGTTTTGCTGGTCTGGCGGTGGGATGGTGGTGGCAGGGTGGTGGGGCCATTTGTTCCTTTTGACGTTCCGGCATTTGGGCACGCATGCCCGGTCATTTCATTTTGGTCATTTGGGAGAGTTGCTACTGATAGTGGCGCCCTGTGCTGTGTCCCAGCTGACAATGGAGGAGTCACGACAATCGTGTCGACACGTCGCGTTAGGCTAGCATGCCGTGAGTGTGGTGCACAGATGAGCTGTATCTACCGCATGTTGCAGAATGGGCGGGCATTGTGTGTCGGCTTCGCGGTGTGGATGTAGTGTAATGGGTAGCCAAGACGACTGCGACTGCAATCGGGTGAACGTATCCTCGGCGGAAAGCTGGATACGGTTGAGAAAGCAGTTGCACATTTGTTGCGCGGCGTGGATGGTCAATGAAACGGCATGGATGGTCAATTGAGTGCTACGACAGCTTGGCCGAGCGGTTAAGGCGATAGACTCGAAATCTATTGGGGTAACCGCGTGAGTTCAAGTCTCACAGCTGTCGCTCTCTTTCAGTCTGCATTGCGTGCTAGTGCACCACGTTATGGTCGTTTTGCTGGTCTGACGTTGGGATGGTGGTGGCAGGGTGGTGGGGCCATTTGTTCCGTATGGCGTTCCGTCATTTGGGCACGCATGCCCGGTCATTTCATTTTGGTCATTTGGGAGAGTTGCTACTGATAGTGGCGCCCTGTGCTGTGTCCCAGCTGACAATGGAGGAGTCACGACAATCGTGTCGACACGTCGCGTTAGGCTAGCATGCCGTGAGTGTGGTGCACAGATGAGCTGTATCTACCGCATGTTGCAGAATGGGCGGGCATGGTGTGTCGGCTTCGCGGTGTGGATGTAGTGTAATGGGTAGCCAAGACGACTGCGACTGCAATCGGGTGAACGTATCCTCGGCGGAAAGCTGGATACGGTTGAGAAAGCAGTTGCACATTTGTTGCGCGGCGTGGATGGTCAATCAAACGGCATGGATGGTCAATTGAGTGCTACGACAGCTTGGCCGAGCGGTTAAGGCGATAGACTCGAAATCTATTGGGGTAACCGCGTGAGTTCAAGTCTCACAGCTGTCGCTCTCTTTCAGTCTGCATTGCGTGCTAGTGCACCACGTTATGGTCGTTTTGCTGGTTTGGCGGTGGGATGGTGGTGGGGCCATTTGTTCCTTTTGACGTTCCGTCATTTGGGCACGCATGCCCGGTCATTTCATTTTGGTCATTTGGGAGAGTTGCTACTGATAGTGGCGCCCTGTGCTGTTTCCCAGCTGACAATGGATGAGTCACGACAATCGTGTCGACACGTCGCGTTAGGCTAGCATGCCGTGAGTGTGGTGCACAGATGAGCTGTATCTACCGCATGTTGCAGAATGGGCGGGCATTGTGTGTCGGCTTCGCGGTGTGGATGTAGTGTAATGGGTAGCCAAGACGACTGCGACTGCAATCGGGTGAACGTATTCTCGGCGGAAAGCTGGATACGGTTGAGAAAGCAGTTGCATATTTGTTGCGCGGCGTGGATGGTCAATGAAACGGCATGGATGGTCAATTGAGTGCTACGACAGCTTGGCCGAGCGGTTAAGGCGATAGACTCGAAATCTATTGGGGTAACCGCGTGAGTTCAAGTCTCACAGCTGTCGCTCTCTTTCAGTCTGCATTGCGTGCTAGTGCACCACGTTATGGTCGTTTTGCTGGTCTGGCGGTGGGATGGTGGTGGCGGGGTGGTGGGGCCATTTGTTCCTTTTGACGTTCCGGCATTTGGGCACGCATGCCCGGTCATTTCATTTTGGTCATTTGGGAGAGTTGCTACTGATAGTGGCGCCCTGTGCTGTGTCCCAGCTGACAATGGAGGAGTCACGACAATCGTGTCGACACGTCGCGTTAGGCTAGCATGCCGTGAGTGTGGTGCACAGATGAGCTGTATCTACCGCATGTTGCAGAATGGGCGGGCATTGTGTGTCGGCTTCGCGGTGTGGATGTAGTGTAATGGGTAGCCAAGACGACTGCGACTGCAATCGGGTGAACGTATCCTCGGCGGAAAGCTGGATACGGTTGAGAAAGCAGTTGCATATTTGTTGCGCGGCGTGGATGGTCAATGAAACGGCATGGATGGTCAATTGAGTGCTACGACAGCTTGGCCGAGCGGTTAAGGCGATAGACTCGAAATCTATTGGGGTAACCGCGTGAGTTCAAGTCTCACAGCTGTCGCTCTCTTTCAGTCTGCATTGCGTGCTAGTGCACCACGTTATGGTCGTTTTGCTGGTCTGGCGGTGGGATGGTGGTGGCAGGGTGGTGGGGCCATTTGTTCCTTTTGACGTTCCGGCATTTGGGCACGCATGCCCGGTCATTTCATTTTGGTCATTTGGGAGAGTTGCTACTGATAGTGGCGCCCTGTGCTGTGTCCCAGCTGACAATGGAGGAGTCACGACAATCGTGTCATCACGTCGCGTTAGGCTAGCATGCCGTGAGTGTGGTGCACAGATGAGCTGTATCTACCGCATGTTGCAGAATGGGCGGGCATTGTGTGTCGGCTTCGCGGTGTGGATGTAGTGTAATGGGTAGCCAAGACGACTGCGACTGCAATCGGGTGAACGTATCCTCGGCGGAAAGCTGGATACGGTTGAGAAAGCAGTTGCACATTTGTTGCGCGGCGTGGATGGTCAATGAAACGGCATGGATGGTCAATTGAGTGCTACGACAGCTTGGCCGAGCGGTTAAGGCGATAGACTCGAAATCTATTGGGGTAACCGCGTGAGTTCAAGTCTCACAGCTGTCGCTCTCTTTCAGTCTGCATTGCGTGCTAGTGCACCACGTTATGGTCGTTTTGCTGGTCTGGCGGTGGGATGGTGGTGGCGGGGTGGTGGGGCCATTTGTTCCTTTTGACGTTCCGGCATTTGGGCACGCATGCCCGGTCATTTCATTTTGGTCATTTGGGAGAGTTGCTACTGATAGTGGCGCCCTGTGCTGTGTCCCAGCTGACAATGGAGGAGTCACGACAATCGTGTCGACACGTCGCGTTAGGCTAGCATGCCGTGAGTGTGGTGCACAGATGAGCTGTATCTACCGCATGTTGCAGAATGGGCGGGCATTGTGTGTCGGCTTCGCGGTGTGGATGTAGTGTAATGGGTAGCCAAGACGACTGCGACTGCAATCGGGTGAACGTATCCTCGGCGGAAAGCTGGATACGGTTGAGAAAGCAGTTGCATATTTGTTGCGCGGCGTGGATGGTCAATGAAACGGCATGGATGGTCAATTGAGTGCTACGACAGCTTGGCCGAGCGGTTAAGGCGATAGACTCGAAATCTATTGGGGTAACCGCGTGAGTTCAAGTCTCACAGCTGTCGCTCTCTTTCAGTCTGCATTGCGTGCTAGTGCACCACGTTATGGTCGTTTTGCTGGTCTGGCGGTGGGATGGTGGTGGCAGGGTGGTGGGGCCATTTGTTCCTTTTGACGTTCCGGCATTTGGGCACGCATGCCCGGTCATTTCATTTTGGTCATTTGGGAGAGTTGCTACTGATAGTGGCGCCCTGTGCTGTGTCCCAGCTGACAATGGAGGAGTCACGACAATCGTGTCGACACGTCGCGTTAGGCTAGCATGCCGTGAGTGTGGTGCACAGATGAGCTGTATCTACCGCATGTTGCAGAATGGGCGGGCATTGTGTGTCGGCTTCGCGGTGTGGATGTAGTGTAATGGGTAGCCAAGACGACTGCGACTGCAATCGGGTGAACGTATCCTCGGCGGAAAGCTGGATACGGTTGAGAAAGCAGTTGCACATTTGTTGCGCGGCGTGGATGGTCAATGAAACGGCATGGATGGTCAATTGAGTGCTACGACAGCTTGGCCGAGCGGTTAAGGCGATAGACTCGAAATCTATTGGGGTAACCGCGTGAGTTCAAGTCTCACAGCTGTCGCTCTCTTTCAGTCTGCATTGCGTGCTAGTGCACCACGTTATGGTCGTTTTGCTGGTCTGGCGGTGGGATGGTGGTGGCAGGGTGGTGGGGCCATTTGTTCCTTTTGACGTTCCGGCATTTGGGCACGCATGCCCGGTCATTTCATTTTGGTCATTTGGGAGAGTTGCTACTGATAGTGGCGCCCTGTGCTGTGTCCCAGCTGACAATGGAGGAGTCACGACAATCGTGTCATCACGTCGCGTTAGGCTAGCATGCCGTGAGTGTGGTGCACAGATGAGCTGTATCTACCGCATGTTGCAGAATGGGCGGGCATGGTGTGTCGGCTTCGCGGTGTGGATGTAGTGTAATGGGTAGCCAAGACGACTGCGACTGCAATCGGGTGAACGTATCCTCGGCGGAAAGCTGGATACGGTTGAGAAAGCAGTTGCACATTTGTTGCGCGGCGTGGATGGTCAATGAAACGGCATGGATGGTCAATTGAGTGCTACGACAGCTTGGCCGAGCGGTTAAGGCGATAGACTCGAAATCTATTGGGGTAACCGCGTGAGTTCAAGTCTCACAGCTGTCGCTCTCTTTCAGTCTGCATTGCGTGCTAGTGCACCACGTTATGGTCGTTTTGCTGGTCTGGCGGTGGGATGGTGGTGGCAGGGTGGTGGGGCCATTTGTTCCTTTTGACGTTCCGTCATTTGGGCACGCATGCCCGGTCATTTCATTTTGGTCATTTGGGAGAGTTGCTACTGATAGTGGCGCCCTGTGCTGTTTCCCAGCTGACAATGGAGGAGTCACGACAATCGTGTCGACACGTCGCGTTAGGCTAGCATGCCGTGAGTGTGGTGCACAGATGAGCTGTATCTACCGCATGTTGCAGAATGGGCGGGCATTGTGTGTCGGCTTCGCGGTGTGGATGTAGTGTAATGGGTAGCCAAGACGACTGCGACTGCAATCGGGTGAACGTATTCTCGGCGGAAAGCTGGATACGGTTGAGAAAGCAGTTGCATATTTGTTGCGCGGCGTGGATGGTCAATGAAACGGCATGGATGGTCAATTGAGTACTACGACAGCTTGGCCGAGCGGTTAAGGCGATAGACTCGAAATCTATTGGGGTAACCGCGTGAGTTCAAGTCTCACAGCTGTCGCTCTCTTTCAGTCTGCATTGCGTGCTAGTGCACCACGTTATGGTCGTTTTGCTGGTCTGGCGGTGGGATGGTGGTGGCAGGGTGGTGGGGCCATTTGTTCCTTTTGACGTTCCGGCATTTGGGCACGCATGCCCGGTCATTTCATTTTGGTCATTTGGGAGAGTTGCTACTGATAGTGGCGCCCTGTGCTGTGTCCCAGCTGACAATGGAGGAGTCACGACAATCGTGTCGACACGTCGCGTTAGGCTAGCATGCCGTGAGTGTGGTGCACAGATGAGCTTTGGCTACCGCATGTTGCAGAATGGGCGGGCATGGTGTGTCGGCTTCGCGGTGTGGATGTAGTGTAATGGGTAGCCAAGACGACTGCGACTGCAATCGGGTGAACGTATCCTCGGCGGAAAGCTGGATACGGTTGAGAAAGCAGTTGCACATTTGTTGCGCGGCGTGGATGGTCAATGAAACGGCATGGATGGTCAATTGAGTGCTACGACAGCTTGGCCGAGCGGTTAAGGCGATAGACTCGAAATCTATTGGGGTAACCGCGTGAGTTCAAGTCTCACAGCTGTCGCTCTCTTTCAGTCTGCATTGCGTGCTAGTGCACCACGTTATGGTCGTTTTGCTGGTCTGGCGGTGGGATGGTGGTGGCAGGGTGGTGGGGCCATTTGTTCCTTTTAACGTTCCGTCATTTGGGCACGCATGCCCGGTCATTTCATTTTGGTCATTTGGGAGAGTTGCTACTGATAGTGGCGCCCTGTGCTGTTTCCCAGCTGACAATGGAGGAGTCACGACAATCGTGTCGACACGTCGCGTTAGGCTAGCATGCCGTGAGTGTGGTGCACAGATGAGCTGTATCTACCGCATGTTGCAGAATGGGCGGGCATTGTGTGTCGGCTTCGCGGTGTGGATGTAGTGTAATGGGTAGCCAAGACGACTGCGACTGCAATCGGGTGAACGTATTCTCGGCGGAAAGCTGGATACGGTTGAGAAAGCAGTTGCATATTTGTTGCGCGGCGTGGATGGTCAATGAAACGGCATGGATGGTCAATTGAGTACTACGACAGCTTGGCCGAGCGGTTAAGGCGATAGACTCGAAATCTATTGGGGTAACCGCGTGAGTTCAAGTCTCACAGCTGTCGCTCTCTTTCAGTCTGCATTGCGTGCTAGTGCACCACGTTATGGTCGTTTTGCTGGTCTGGCGGTGGGATGGTGGTGGCAGGGTGGTGGGGCCATTTGTTCCTTTTGACGTTCCGGCATTTGGGCACGCATGCCCGGTCATTTCATTTTGGTCATTTGGGAGAGTTGCTACTGATAGTGGCGCCCTGTGCTGTGTCCCAGCTGACAATGGAGGAGTCACGACAATCGTGTCGACACGTCGCGTTAGGCTAGCATGCCGTGAGTGTGGTGCACAGATGAGCTTTGGCTACCGCATGTTGCAGAATGGGCGGGCATGGTGTGTCGGCTTCGCGGTGTGGATGTAGTGTAATGGGTAGCCAAGACGACTGCGACTGCAATCGGGTGAACGTATCCTCGGCGGAAAGCTGGATACGGTTGAGAAAGCAGTTGCACATTTGTTGCGCGGCGTGGATGGTCAATGAAACGGCATGGATGGTCAATTGAGTGCTACGACAGCTTGGCCGAGCGGTTAAGGCGATAGACTCGAAATCTATTGGGGTAACCGCGTGAGTTCAAGTCTCACAGCTGTCGCTCTCTTTCAGTCTGCATTGCGTGCTAGTGCGCCACGTTATGGTCGTTTTGCTGGTCTGACGTTGGGATGGTGGTGGCGGGGTGGTGGGGTCATTTGTTGCTTTTGGCGTTCCGTCATTTGGGCACGCATGCCCGGTCATTTCATTTTGGTCATTTGGGAGAGTTGCTACTGATAGTGGCGCCCTGTGCTGTTTCCCAGCTGACAATGGATAAGTCACGACAATCGTGTCGACACGTCGCGTTAGGCTAGCATGCCGTGAGTGTGGTGCACAGATGAGCTTTGGCTACCGCATGTTGCAGAATGGGCGGGCATGGTGTGTCGGCTTCGCGGTGTGGATGTAGTGTAATGGGTAGCCAAGACGACTGCGACTGCAATCGGGTGAACGTATCCTCGGCGGAAAGCTGGATACGGTTGAGAAAGCAGTTGCACATTTGTTGCGCGGCGTGGATGGTCAATGAAACGGCATGGATGGTCAATTGAGTGCTACGACAGCTTGGCCGAGCGGTTAAGGCGATAGACTCGAAATCTATTGGGGTAACCGCGTGAGTTCAAGTCTCACAGCTGTCGCTCTCTTTCAGTCTGCATTGCGTGCTAGTGCACCACGTTATGGTCGTTTTGCTGGTCTGGCGGTGGGATGGTGGTGGCAGGGTGGTGGGGCCATTTGTTCCTTTTGACGTTCCGTCATTTGGGCACGCATGCCCGGTCATTTCATTTTGGTCATTTGGGAGAGTTGCTACTGATAGTGGCGCCCTGTGCTGTTTCCCAGCTGACAATGGATGAGTCACGACAATCGTGTCGACACGTCGCGTTAGGCTAGCATGCCGTGAGTGTGGTGCACAGATGAGCTGTATCTACCGCATGTTGCAGAATGGGCGGGCATTGTGTGTCGGCTTCGCGGTGTGGATGTAGTGTAATGGGTAGCCAAGACGACTGCGACTGCAATCGGGTGAACGTATCCTCGGCGGAAAGCTGGATACGGTTGAGAAAGCAGTTGCATATTTGTTGCGCGGCGTGGATGGTCAATGAAACGGCATGGATGGTCAATTGAGTGCTACGACAGCTTGGCCGAGCGGTTAAGGCGATAGACTCGAAATCTATTGGGGTAACCGCGTGAGTTCAAGTCTCACAGCTGTCGCTCTCTTTCAGTCTGCATTGCGTGCTAGTGCACCACGTTATGTTCGTTTTGCTGGTCTGGCGGTGGGATGGTGGTGGCAGGGTGGTGGGGCCATTTGTTCCTTTTGACGTTCCGGCATTTGGGCACGCATGCCCGGTCATTTCATTTTGGTCATTTGGGAGAGTTGCTACTGATAGTGGCGCCCTGTGCTGTGTCCCAGCTGACAATGGAGGAGTCACGACAATCGTGTCATCACGTCGCGTTAGGCTAGCATGCCGTGAGTGTGGTGCACAGATGAGCTGTATCTACCGCATGTTGCAGAATGGGCGGGCATGGTGTGTCGGCTTCGCGGTGTGGATGTAGTGTAATGGGTAGCCAAGACGACTGCGACTGCAATCGGGTGAACGTATCCTCGGCGGAAAGCTGGATACGGTTGAGAAAGCAGTTGCATATTTGTTGCGCGGCGTGGATGGTCAATGAAACGGCATGGATGGTCAATTGAGTGCTACGACAGCTTGGCCGAGCGGTTAAGGCGATAGACTCGAAATCTATTGGGGTAACCGCGTGAGTTCAAGTCTCACAGCTGTCGCTCTCTTTCAGTCTGCATTGCGTGCTAGTGCACCACGTTATGGTCGTTTTGCTGGTCTGACGTTGGGATGGTGGTGGCGGGGTGGTGGGGCCATTTGTTCCTTTTGACGTTCCGTCATTTGGGCACGCATGCCCGGTCATTTCATTTTGGTCATTTGGGAGAGTTGCTACTGATAGTGGCGCCCTGTGCTGTGTCCCAGCTGACAATGGAGGAGTCACGACAATCGTGTCGACACGTCGCGTTAGGCTAGCATGCCGTGAGTGTGGTGCACAGATGAGCTTTGGCTACCGCATGTTGCAGAATGGGCGGGCATGGTGTGTCGGCTTCGCGGTGTGGATGTAGTGTAATGGGTAGCCAAGACGACTGCGACTGCAATCGGGTGAACGTATCCTCGACGGAAAGCTGGATACGGTTGAGAAAGCAGTTGCACATTTGTTGCGCGGCGTGGATGGTCAATGAAACGGCATGGATGGTCAATTGAGTGCTACGACAGCTTGGCCGAGCGGTTAAGGCGATAGACTCGAAATCTATTGGGGTAACCGCGTGAGTTCAAGTCTCACAGCTGTCGCTCTCTTTCAGTCTGCATTGCGTGCTAGTGCACCACGTTATGGTCGTTTTGCTGGTCTGACGTTGGGATGGTGGTGGCGGGGTGGTGGGGTCATTTGTTCCGTATGGCGTTCCGTCATTTGGGCACGCATGCCCGGTCATTTCATTTTGGTCATTTGGGAGAGTTGCTACTGATAGTGGCGCCCTGTGCTGTGTCCCAGCTGACAATGGAGGAGTCACGACAATCGTGTCGACACGTCGCGTTAGGCTAGCATGCCGTGAGTGTGGTGCACAGATGAGCTTTGGCTACCGCATGTTGCAGAATGGGCGGGCATGGTGTGTCGGCTTCGCGGTGTGGATGTAGTGTAATGGGTAGCCAAGACGACTGCGACTGCAATCGGGTGAACGTATCCTCGGCGGAAAGCTGGATACGGTTGAGAAAGCAGTTGCACATTTGTTGCGCGGCGTGGATGGTCAATGAAACGGCATGGATGGTCAATTGAGTGCTACGACAGCTTGGCCGAGCGGTTAAGGCGATAGACTCGAAATCTATTGGGGTAACCGCGTGAGTTCAAGTCTCACAGCTGTCGCTCTCTTTCAGTCTGCATTGCGTGCTAGTGCACCACGTTATGGTCGTTTTGCTGGTCTGGCGGTGGGATGGTGGTGGCAGGGTGGTGGGGCCATTTGTTCCTTTTGACGTTCCGGCATTTGGGCACGCATGCCCGGTCATTTCATTTTGGTCATTTGGGAGAGTTGCTACTGATAGTGGCGCCCTGTGCTGTTTCCCAGCTGACAATGGATAAGTCACGACAATCGTGTCGACACGTCGCGTTAGGCTAGCATGCCGTGAGTGTGGTGCACAGATGAGCTTTGGCTACCGCATGTTGCAGAATGGGCGGGCATGGTGTGTCGGCTTCGCGGTGTGGATGTAGTGTAATGGGTAGCCAAGACGACTGCGACTGCAATCGGGTGAACGTATCCTCGGCGGAAAGCTGGATACGGTTGAGAAAGCAGTTGCACATTTGTTGCGCGGCGTGGATGGTCAATCAAACGGCATGGATGGTCAATTGAGTGCTACGACAGCTTGGCCGAGCGGTTAAGGCGATAGACTCGAAATCTATTGGGGTAACCGCGTGAGTTCAAGTCTCACAGCTGTCGCTCTCTTTCAGTCTGCATTGCGTGCTAGTGCACCACGTTATGGTCGTTTTGCTGGTCTGGCGGTGGGATGGTGGTGGCAGGGTGGTGGGGCCATTTGTTCCTTTTGACGTTCCGTCATTTGGGCACGCATGCCCGGTCATTTCATTTTGGTCATTTGGGAGAGTTGCTACTGATAGTGGCGCCCTGTGCTGTTTCCCAGCTGACAATGGAGGAGTCACGACAATCGTGTCGACACGTCGCGTTAGGCTAGCATGCCGTGAGTGTGGTGCACAGATGAGCTTTGGCTACCGCATGTTGCAGAATGGGCGGGCATGGTGTGTCGGCTTCGCGGTGTGGATGTAGTGTAATGGGTAGCCAAGACGACTGCGACTGCAATCGGGTGAACGTATCCTCGGCGGAAAGCTGGATACGGTTGAGAAAGCAGTTGCACATTTGTTGCGCGGCGTGGATGGTCAATGAAACGGCATGGATGGTCAATTGAGTGCTACGACAGCTTGGCCGAGCGGTTAAGGCGATAGACTCGAAATCTATTGGGGTAACCGCGTGAGTTCAAGTCTCACAGCTGTCGCTCTCTTTCAGTCTGCATTGCGTGCTAGTGCACCACGTTATTGTCGTTTTGATGGTCTGGCGGTGGGATGGTGGTGGCGGGGTGGTGGGGTCATTTGTTCCTTTTGGCGTTCCGGCATTTGGGCACGCATGCCCGGTCATTTCATTTTGGTCATTTGGGAGAGTTGCTACTGATAGTGGCGACCTGTGCTGTGTCCCAGCTGACAATGGAGGAGTCACGACAATCGTGTCATCACGTCGCGTTAGACTAGCATGCCGTGAGTGTGGTGCACAGATGAGCTGTATCTACCGCATGTTGCAGAATGGGCGGGCATGGTGTGTCGGCTTCGCGGTGTGGATGTAGTGTAATGGGTAGCCAAGACGACTGCAATCGGGTGAACGTATCCTCGGCGGAAAGCTGGATACGGTTGAGAAAGCAGTTGCATATTTGTTGCGCGGCGTGGATGGTCAATGAAACGGCATGGATGGTCAATTGAGTGCTACGACAGCTTGGCCGAGCGGTTAAGGCGATAGACTCGAAATCTATTGGGGTAACCGCGTGAGTTCAAGTCTCACAGCTGTCGCTCTCTTTCAGTCTGCATTGCGTGCTAGTGCACCACGTTATGGTCGTTTTGCTGGTCTGACGTTGGGATGGTGGTGGCGGGGTGGTGGGGCCATTTGTTCCGTATGGCGTTCCGTCATTTGGGCACGCATGCCCGGTCATTTCATTTTGGTCATTTGGGAGAGTTGCTACTGATAGTGGCGCCCTGTGCTGTGTCCCAGCTGACAATGGAGGAGTCACGACAATCGTGTCGACACGTCGCGTTAGGCTAGCATGCCGTGAGTGTGGTGCACAGATGAGCTGTATCTACCGCATGTTGCAGAATGGGCGGGCATGGTGTGTCGGCTTCGCGGTGTGGATGTAGTGTAATGGGTAGCCAAGACGACTGCGACTGCAATCGGGTGAACGTATCCTCGGCGGAAAGCTGGATACGGTTGAGAAAGCAGTTGCACATTTGTTGCGCGGCGTGGATGGTCAATCAAACGGCATGGATGGTCAATTGAGTGCTACGACAGCTTGGCCGAGCGGTTAAGGCGATAGACTCGAAATCTATTGGGGTAACCGCGTGAGTTCAAGTCTCACAGCTGTCGCTCTCTTTCAGTCTGCATTGCGTGCTAGTGCACCACGTTATGGTCGTTTTGCTGGTCTGACGTTGGGATGGTGGTGGCGGGGTGGTGGGGTCATTTGTTGCTTTTGGCGTTCCGTCATTTGGGCACGCATGCCCGGTCATTTCATTTTGGTCATTTGGGAGAGTTGCTACTGATAGTGGCGACCTGTGCTGTGTCCCAGCTGACAATGGAGGAGTCACGACAATCGTGTCGACACGTCGCGTTAGGCTAGCATGCCGTGAGTGTGGTGCACAGATGAGCTTTGGCTACCGCATGTTGCAGAATGGGCGGGCATGGTGTGTCGGCTTCGCGGTGTGGATGTAGTGTAATGGGTAGCCAAGACGACTGCGACTGCAATCGGGTGAACGTATCCTCGGCGGAAAGCTGGATACGGTTGAGAAAGCAGTTGCACATTTGTTGCGCGGCGTGGATGGTCAATGAAACGGCATGGATGGTCAATTGAGTGCTACGACAGCTTGGCCGAGCGGTTAAGGCGATAGACTCGAAATCTATTGGGGTAACCGCGTGAGTTCAAGTCTCACAGCTGTCGCTCTCTTTCAGTCTGCATTGCGTGCTAGTGCACCACGTTATTGTCGTTTTGATGGTCTGGCGGTGGGATGGTGGTGGCGGGGTGGTGGGGTCATTTGTTCCTTTTGGCGTTCCGGCATTTGGGCACGCATGCCCGGTCATTTCATTTTGGTCATTTGGGAGAGTTGCTACTGATAGTGGCGACCTGTGCTGTGTCCCAGCTGACAATGGAGGAGTCACGACAATCGTTTCATCACGTCGCGTTAGGCTAGCATGCCGTGAGTGTGGTGCACAGATGAGCTGTATCTACCGCATGTTGCAGAATGGGCGGGCATGGTGTGTCGGCTTCGCGGTGTGGATGTAGTGTAATGGGTAGCCAAGACGACTGCGACTGCAATCGGGTGAACGTATCCTCGGCGGAAAGCTGGATACGGTTGAGAAAGCAGTTGCACATTTGTTGCGCGGCGTGGATGGTCAATCAAACGGCATGGATGGTCAATTGAGTGCTACGACAGCTTGGCCGAGCGGTTAAGGCGATAGACTCGAAATCTATTGGGGTAACCGCGTGAGTTCAAGTCTCACAGCTGTCGCTCTCTTTCAGTCTGCATTGCGTGCTAGTGCACCACGTTATGGTCGTTTTGCTGGTCTGACGTTGGGATGGTGGTGGCGGGGTGGTGGGGCCATTTGTTCCGTATGGCGTTCCGTCATTTGGGCACGCATGCCCGGTCATTTCATTTTGGTCATTTGGGAGAGTTGCTACTGATAGTGGCGCCCTGTGCTGTGTCCCAGCTGACAATGGAGGAGTCACGACAATCGTGTCGACACGTCGCGTTAGGCTAGCATGCCGTGAGTGTGGTGCACAGATGAGCTGTATCTACCGCATGTTGCAGAATGGGTGGGCATGGTGTGTCGGCTTCGCGGTGTGGATGTAGTGTAATGGGTAGCCAAGACGACTGCGACTGCAATCGGGTGAACGTATCCTCGGCGGAAAGCTGGATACGGTTGAGAAAGCAGTTGCACATTTGTTGCGCGGCGTGGATGGTCAATCAAACGGCATGGATGGTCAATTGAGTGCTACGACAGCTTGGCCGAGCGGTTAAGGCGATAGACTCGAAATCTATTGGGGTAACCGCGTGAGTTCAAGTCTCACAGCTGTCGCTCTCTTTCAGTCTGCATTGCGTGCTAGTGCACCACGTTATGGTCGTTTTGCTGGTCTGACGTTGGGATGGTGGTGGCGGGGTGGTGGGGCCATTTGTTCCTTTTGACGTTCCGTCATTTGGGCACGCATGCCCGGTCATTTCATTTTGGTCATTTGGGAGAGTTGCTACTGATAGTGGCGCCCTGTGCTGTGTCCCAGCTGACAATGGAGGAGTCACGACAATCGTGTCGACACGTCGCGTTAGGCTAGCATGCCGTGAGTGTGGTGCACAGATGAGCTTTGGCTACCGCATGTTGCAGAATGGGCGGACATGGTGTGTCGGCTTCGCGGTGTGGATGTAGTGTAATGGGTAGCCAAGACGACTGCGACTGCAATCGGGTGAACGTATCCTCGACGGAAAGCTGGATACGGTTGAGAAAGCAGTTGCACATTTGTTGCGCGGCGTGGATGGTCAATGAAACGGCATGGATGGTCAATTGAGTGCTACGACAGCTTGGCCGAGCGGTTAAGGCGATAGACTCGAAATCTATTGGGGTAACCGCGTGAGTTCAAGTCTCACAGCTGTCGCTCTCTTTCAGTCTGCATTGCGTGCTAGTGCACCACGTTATTGTCGTTTTGATGGTCTGGCGGTGGGATGGTGGTGGCGGGGTGGTGGGGTCATTTGTTCCTTTTGGCGTTCCGGCATTTGGGCACGCATGCCCGGTCATTTCATTTTGGTCATTTGGGAGAGTTGCTACTGATAGTGGCGACCTGTGCTGTGTCCCAGCTGACAATGGAGGAGTCACGACAATCGTTTCATCACGTCGCGTTAGGCTAGCATGCCGTGAGTGTGGTGCACAGATGAGCTGTATCTACCGCATGTTGCAGAATGGGCGGGCATGGTGTGTCGGCTTCGCGGTGTGGATGTAGTGTAATGGGTAGCCAAGACGACTGCGACTGCAATCGGGTGAACGTATCCTCGGCGGAAAGCTGGATACGGTTGAGAAAGCAGTTGCACATTTGTTGCGCGGCGTGGATGGTCAATGAAACGGCATGGATGGTCAATTGAGTGCTACGACAGCTTGGCCGAGCGGTTAAGGCGATAGACTCGAAATCTATTGGGGTAACCGCGTGAGTTCAAGTCTCACAGCTGTCGCTCTCTTTCAGTCTGCATTGCGTGCTAGTGCACCACGTTATGTTCGTTTTGCTGGTCTGGCGGTGGGATGGTGGTGGCAGGGTGGTGGGGCCATTTGTTCCTTTTGACGTTCCGGCATTTGGGCACGCATGCCCGGTCATTTCATTTTGGTCATTTGGGAGAGTTGCTACTGATAGTGGCGCCCTGTGCTGTGTCCCAGCTGACAATGGAGGAGTCACGACAATCGTGTCATCACGTCGCGTTAGGCTAGCATGCCGTGAGTGTGGTGCACAGATGAGCTGTATCTACCGCATGTTGCAGAATGGGCGGGCATGGTGTGTCGGCTTCGCGGTGTGGATGTAGTGTAATGGGTAGCCAAGACGACTGCGACTGCAATCGGGTGAACGTATCCTCGGCGGAAAGCTGGATACGGTTGAGAAAGCAGTTGCACATTTGTTGCGCGGCGTGGATGGTCAATGAAACGGCATGGATGGTCAATTGAGTGCTACGACAGCTTGGCCGAGCGGTTAAGGCGATAGACTCGAAATCTATTGGGGTAACCGCGTGAGTTCAAGTCTCACAGCTGTCGCTCTCTTTCAGTCTGCATTGCGTGCTAGTGCACCACGTTATGGTCGTTTTGCTGGTCTGACGTTGGGATGGTGGTGGCGGGGTGGTGGGGCCATTTGTTCCGTATGGCGTTCCGTCATTTGGGCACGCATGCCCGGTCATTTCATTTTGGTCATTTGGGAGAGTTGCTACTGATAGTGGCGCCCTGTGCTGTGTCCCAGCTGACAATGGAGGAGTCACGACAATCGTGTCGACACGTCGCGTTAGGCTAGCATGCCGTGAGTGTGGTGCACAGATGAGCTGTATCTACCGCATGTTGCAGAATGGGCGGGCATGGTGTGTCGGCTTCGCGGTGTGGATGTAGTGTAATGGGTAGCCAAGACGACTGCGACTGCAATCGGGTGAACGTATCCTCGGCGGAAAGCTGGATACGGTTGAGAAAGCAGTTGCACATTTGTTGCGCGGCGTGGATGGTCAATGAAACGGCATGGATGGTCAATTGAGTGCTACGACAGCTTGGCCGAGCGGTTAAGGCGATAGACTCGAAATCTATTGGGGTAACCGCGTGAGTTCAAGTCTCACAGCTGTCGCTCTCTTTCAGTCTGCATTGCGTGCTAGTGCACCACGTTATGGTCGTTTTGCTGGTCTGACGTTGGGATGGTGGTGGCGGGGTGGTGGGGCCATTTGTTCCGTATGGCGTTCCGTCATTTGGGCACGCATGCCCGGTCATTTCATTTTGGTCATTTGGGAGAGTTGCTACTGATAGTGGCGCCCTGTGCTGTGTCCCAGCTGACAATGGAGGAGTCACGACAATCGTGTCGACACGTCGCGTTAGGCTAGCATGCCGTGAGTGTGGTGCACAGATGAGCTGTATCTACCGCATGTTGCAGAATGGGTGGGCATGGTGTGTCGGCTTCGCGGTGTGGATGTAGTGTAATGGGTAGCCAAGACGACTGCGACTGCAATCGGGTGAACGTATCCTCGGCGGAAAGCTGGATACGGTTGAGAAAGCAGTTGCACATTTGTTGCGCGGCGTGGATGGTCAATGAAACGGCATGGATGGTCAATTGAGTGCTACGACAGCTTGGCCGAGCGGTTAAGGCGATAGACTCGAAATCTATTGGGGTAACCGCGTGAGTTCAAGTCTCACAGCTGTCGCTCTCTTTCAGTCTGCATTGCGTGCTAGTGCGCCACGTTATGGTCGTTTTGCTGGTCTGACGTTGGGATGGTGGTGGCGGGGTGGTGGGGTCATTTGTTGCTTTTGGCGTTCCGTCATTTGGGCACGCATGCCCGGTCATTTCATTTTGGTCATTTGGGAGAGTTGCTACTGATAGTGGCGCCCTGTGCTGTGTCCCAGCTGACAATGGAGGAGTCACGACAATCGTGTCGACACGTCGCGTTAGGCTAGCATGCCGTGAGTGTGGTGCACAGATGAGCTTTGGCTACCGCATGTTGCAGAATGGGCGGACATGGTGTGTCGGCTTCGCGGTGTGGATGTAGTGTAATGGGTAGCCAAGACGACTGCGACTGCAATCGGGTGAACGTATCCTCGACGGAAAGCTGGATACGGTTGAGAAAGCAGTTGCACATTTGTTGCGCGGCGTGGATGGTCAATGAAACGGCATGGATGGTCAATTGAGTGCTACGACAGCTTGGCCGAGCGGTTAAGGCGATAGACTCGAAATCTATTGGGGTAACCGCGTGAGTTCAAGTCTCACAGCTGTCGCTCTCTTTCAGTCTGCATTGCGTGCTAGTGCACCACGTTATGGTCGTTTTGCTGGTCTGACGTTGGGATGGTGGTGGCGGGGTGGTGGGGTCATTTGTTCCGTATGGCGTTCCGTCATTTGGGCACGCATGCCCGGTCATTTCATTTTGGTCATTTGGGAGAGTTGCTACTGATAGTGGCGCCCTGTGCTGTGTCCCAGCTGACAATGGAGGAGTCACGACAATCGTGTCGACACGTCGCGTTAGGCTAGCATGCCGTGAGTGTGGTGCACAGATGAGCTTTGGCTACCGCATGTTGCAGAATGGGCGGGCATGGTGTGTCGGCTTCGCGGTGTGGATGTAGTGTAATGGGTAGCCAAGACGACTGCGACTGCAATCGGGTGAACGTATCCTCGGCGGAAAGCTGGATACGGTTGAGAAAGCAGTTGCACATTTGTTGCGCGGCGTGGATGGTCAATGAAACGGCATGGATGGTCAATTGAGTGCTACGACAGCTTGGCCGAGCGGTTAAGGCGATAGACTCGAAATCTATTGGGGTAACCGCGTGAGTTCAAGTCTCACAGCTGTCGCTCTCTTTCAGTCTGCATTGCGTGCTAGTGCACCACGTTATGGTCGTTTTGCTGGTCTGGCGGTGGGATGGTGGTGGCAGGGTGGTGGGGCCATTTGTTCCTTTTGACGTTCCGGCATTTGGGCACGCATGCCCGGTCATTTCATTTTGGTCATTTGGGAGAGTTGCTACTGATAGTGGCGCCCTGTGCTGTTTCCCAGCTGACAATGGATAAGTCACGACAATCGTGTCGACACGTCGCGTTAGGCTAGCATGCCGTGAGTGTGGTGCACAGATGAGCTTTGGCTACCGCATGTTGCAGAATGGGCGGGCATGGTGTGTCGGCTTCGCGGTGTGGATGTAGTGTAATGGGTAGCCAAGACGACTGCGACTGCAATCGGGTGAACGTATCCTCGGCGGAAAGCTGGATACGGTTGAGAAAGCAGTTGCACATTTGTTGCGCGGCGTGGATGGTCAATCAAACGGCATGGATGGTCAATTGAGTGCTACGACAGCTTGGCCGAGCGGTTAAGGCGATAGACTCGAAATCTATTGGGGTAACCGCGTGAGTTCAAGTCTCACAGCTGTCGCTCTCTTTCAGTCTGCATTGCGTGCTAGTGCACCACGTTATGGTCGTTTTGCTGGTCTGGCGGTGGGATGGTGGTGGCAGGGTGGTGGGGCCATTTGTTCCTTTTGACGTTCCGTCATTTGGGCACGCATGCCCGGTCATTTCATTTTGGTCATTTGGGAGAGTTGCTACTGATAGTGGCGCCCTGTGCTGTTTCCCAGCTGACAATGGAGGAGTCACGACAATCGTGTCGACACGTCGCGTTAGGCTAGCATGCCGTGAGTGTGGTGCACAGATGAGCTTTGGCTACCGCATGTTGCAGAATGGGCGGGCATTGTGTGTTGGCTTCGCGGTGTGGATGTAGTGTAATGGGTAGCCAAGACGACTGCGACTGCAATCGGGTGAACGTATTCTCGGCGGAAAGCTGGATACGGTTGAGAAAGCAGTTGCACATTTGTTGCGCGGCGTGGATGGTCAATGAAACGGCATGGATGGTCAATTGAGTGCTACGACAGCTTGGCCGAGCGGTTAAGGCGATAGACTCGAAATCTATTGGGGTAACCGCGTGAGTTCAAGTCTCACAGCTGTCGCTCTCTTTCAGTCTGCATTGCGTGCTAGTGCGCCACGTTATGGTCGTTTTGCTGGTCTGACGTTGGGATGGTGGTGGCGGGGTGGTGGGGTCATTTGTTGCTTTTGGCGTTCCGTCATTTGGGCACGCATGCCCGGTCATTTCATTTTGGTCATTTGGGAGAGTTGCTACTGATAGTGGCGCCCTGTGCTGTGTCCCAGCTGACAATGGAGGAGTCACGACAATCGTGTCGACACGTCGCGTTAGGCTAGCATGCCGTGAGTGTGGTGCACAGATGAGCTGTATCTACCGCATGTTGCAGAATGGGCGGGCATGGTGTGTCGGCTTCGCGGTGTGGATGTAGTGTAATGGGTAGCCAAGACGACTGCGACTGCAATCGGGTGAACGTATCCTCGGCGGAAAGCTGGATACGGTTGAGAAAGCAGTTGCATATTTGTTGCGCGGCGTGGATGGTCAATGAAACGGCATGGATGGTCAATTGAGTGCTACGACAGCTTGGCCGAGCGGTTAAGGCGATAGACTCGAAATCTATTGGGGTAACCGCGTGAGTTCAAGTCTCACAGCTGTCGCTCTCTTTCAGTCTGCATTGCGTGCTAGTGCACCACGTTATGGTCGTTTTGCTGGTCTGGCGGTGGGATGGTGGTGGCAGGGTGGTGGGGCCATTTGTTCCTTTTGACGTTCCGGCATTTGGGCACGCATGCCCGGTCATTTCATTTTGGTCATTTGGGAGAGTTGCTACTGATAGTGGCGCCCTGTGCTGTGTCCCAGCTGACAATGGAGGAGTCACGACAATCGTGTCATCACGTCGCGTTAGGCTAGCATGCCGTGAGTGTGGTGCACAGATGAGCTGTATCTACCGCATGTTGCAGAATGGGCGGGCATGGTGTGTCGGCTTCGCGGTGTGGATGTAGTGTAATGGGTAGCCAAGACGACTGCGACTGCAATCGGGTGAACGTATCCTCGGCGGAAAGCTGGATACGGTTGAGAAAGCAGTTGCACATTTGTTGCGCGGCGTGGATGGTCAATGAAACGGCATGGATGGTCAATTGAGTGCTACGACAGCTTGGCCGAGCGGTTAAGGCGATAGACTCGAAATCTATTGGGGTAACCGCGTGAGTTCAAGTCTCACAGCTGTCGCTCTCTTTCAGTCTGCATTGCGTGCTAGTGCACCACGTTATGGTCGTTTTGCTGGTCTGACGTTGGGATGGTGGTGGCGGGGTGGTGGGGCCATTTGTTCCGTATGGCGTTCCGTCATTTGGGCACGCATGCCCGGTCATTTCATTTTGGTCATTTGGGAGAGTTGCTACTGATAGTGGCGCCCTGTGCTGTGTCCCAGCTGACAATGGAGGAGTCACGACAATCGTGTCGACACGTCGCGTTAGGCTAGCATGCCGTGAGTGTGGTGCACAGATGAGCTGTATCTACCGCATGTTGCAGAATGGGCGGGCATGGTGTGTCGGCTTCGCGGTGTGGATGTAGTGTAATGGGTAGCCAAGACGACTGCGACTGCAATCGGGTGAACGTATCCTCGGCGGAAAGCTGGATACGGTTGAGAAAGCAGTTGCACATTTGTTGCGCGGCGTGGATGGTCAATCAAACGGCATGGATGGTCAATTGAGTGCTACGACAGCTTGGCCGAGCGGTTAAGGCGATAGACTCGAAATCTATTGGGGTAACCGCGTGAGTTCAAGTCTCACAGCTGTCGCTCTCTTTCAGTCTGCATTGCGTGCTAGTGCGCCACGTTATGGTCGTTTTGCTGGTCTGACGTTGGGATGGTGGTGGCGGGGTGGTGGGGCCATTTGTTCCTTTTGACGTTCCGTCATTTGGGCACGCATGCCCGGTCATTTCATTTTGGTCATTTGGGAGAGTTGCTACTGATAGTGGCGCCCTGTGCTGTGTCCCAGCTGACAATGGAGGAGTCACGACAATCGTGTCGACACGTCGCGTTAGGCTAGCATGCCGTGAGTGTGGTGCACAGATGAGCTTTGGCTACCGCATGTTGCAGAATGGGCGGGCATGGTGTGTCGGCTTCGCGGTGTGGATGTAGTGTAATGGGTAGCCAAGACGACTGCGACTGCAATCGGGTGAACGTATCCTCGACGGAAAGCTGGATACGGTTGAGAAAGCAGTTGCACATTTGTTGCGCGGCGTGGATGGTCAATGAAACGGCATGGATGGTCAATTGAGTGCTACGACAGCTTGGCCGAGCGGTTAAGGCGATAGACTCGAAATCTATTGGGGTAACCGCGTGAGTTCAAGTCTCACAGCTGTCGCTCTCTTTCAGTCTGCATTGCGTGCTAGTGCACCACGTTATGGTCGTTTTGCTGGTCTGACGTTGGGATGGTGGTGGCGGGGTGGTGGGGCCATTTGTTCCGTATGGCGTTCCGTCATTTGGGCACGCATGCCCGGTCATTTCATTTTGGTCATTTGGGAGAGTTGCTACTGATAGTGGCGCCCTGTGCTGTGTCCCAGCTGACAATGGAGGAGTCACGACAATCGTGTCGACACGTCGCGTTAGGCTAGCATGCCGTGAGTGTGGTGCACAGATGAGCTTTGGCTACCGCATGTTGCAGAATGGGCGGGCATGGTGTGTCGGCTTCGCGGTGTGGATGTAGTGTAATGGGTAGCCAAGACGACTGCGACTGCAATCGGGTGAACGTATCCTCGGCGGAAAGCTGGATACGG
>OX326953.1:33678370-33763370 GCA_946800315.1 Misopates orontium | reverse complement strand
TCGACCGGTTCGACCAGTAAAACCAGTAACCAGTGAGGCGGCCGGTTCGATGACCGGTCCGGTTTTGAAAACACTGAGTAAAACAAGTCAAATTAGGCGCTCAAATAACTCGAAGTGCAAGCTGAAATAGGTCGAATAAGAGCTATTTTCTCAAGTCGTATGAGACTCACAAATAGGTTGAATTCAACTTATATAACTCGAGCTTAAGGCTTAGAAATTATGAAAACGTACCTCCAAATGACATGTGGGCCCATATATATAGTACTAAGAGTCCTTATTCGACTAGAATTGTAGTCCAAATACAATTATGAGTTGAAATAAGTTGAATTAGAGCTATTTAGATAACTCGAATTGGGCTTATGAAACAACTCAAATTGGGCAGTAAACATAACTCAAACTGGGCCTGAAACAACTCGAATTGGGCCCTGATATAGCTCAAAATTTGGCCTGCACGGGCATAATTTGAGTTTTGCCTTGAATTGTAATTTTGCATTAAAAAATAATGATGCTAACGTGTCATAACATATACCAAAATGCACTCGTGGCATTGTATCGAACGTTATGACGTGGTAGTACCAAAATATGGTACATCACTAGTATTGATCTTGTTGAGACACCTTGTCGCATAACCAAAATAGTGATATTACCATAAATTTATGCCCTTCCAAAGGACATGCGGTTTGCAATACCTTGAACTTATTCTTTGTGGATGCTTAAAATGGGTATTTAGTTCGAAAATATATATTTCAAATTACCTAACTAAATTACATTTTGATCTATTCTTTTTAAAACTTAATCACGTTACATACAACCTCCACGATACAGAAACAAATGAGATTTAGCCTAAATCAACCATATTCTTTGAACTCAACCCAAAGTTCATTGGTATTGTAAAAAATGAATGCACCACCTGGTCCAGAGCATTTTTACTTATGCACAAGTTCAAGAAAACAACATTTTCTACTGAATGTTCCAAAATCAAAGATCAACATGGAAACTACATTTTTTGCTTATCTTATGCACATATTTAGTTTTCGAATCATCTATAAAAAAGACCTACAAGTCTCACAATTCAACGACAAGTAGGTGTAGAGTAGAATAGAAGTAATCAATTAGATTACAATGGCTAAACACTTTTACTTTTATGTCCTTCAGTTCTTGTTCTTAGTTTTAGTTATCCTTTGTTAGAGTTCTTGAAGACTGTTCATAAACTGAAGCATGTGCCTTATCGATTATTAGAGATAAATAGATATTGTATATATATTTTTCTTATGTACATACCCGTGTGGTTTTATTTCCTTAATTATAGTATTTAGTTTCCTTAGGCATAGAGTTTTAGTTAGTCTCTATCTCTTGTAATTGTATAAATAGTTTCTGTGGTTTTCTAATAAAAGTTATCACTCATATTTTAAACCTAAACTATTATATGGTATCAAGAGGCCAAACTCTCTAACGAGACAAACGTGATCCGATGGCTAACCCTAACGATGCCGCCCCCACCGACGCCGGCAATCCCCTCTCTGTTAGTTCATCATTATCCTTTCGACCACCTGTTGGCCCGACCGAGGATCCCCTGATCTCTATTCACGCTCATCATCTTCCGCTACATCTCACGGGCAACAACTTTGCCTCGTGGCGGTCTCAAGTCCGTCACCTATTCCACGGCTTTGGTCTGTTTGGATTCTTGGATGTCACCGATTCATGCCCTCCTCGTGGTTCCACGTTGGATTCTATCGCCGCTCATGTCCATTGGACTCGGCAAGATTCCCTTATCCTGTCCGCCTTATTTGGCTCCGTGTCAGCAGAAATTGTTCCTCTCATCTCCTCTGCCACCTCTTCTTTGGATGCGTGGATCACTCTTCAATGCTTGTATGCGAATCAGTCTCGCTCTCGCGTCATGCAATTGAAAGACGATCTCAACACCATGAAACTTGGTTCGAAATCGGTCTCGGAGTTCTTGCAAGCCGTCAAAGCCAAGGCGGATGAACTCGCTGTTATAGATCATCCTCTCCACGATGATGATATTACTTTGTACGTTTTAAACGGCTTGGGTCCAGCGTTTCGTGACTTGGCAGGTCCAATCCGGGCTCGTGAAAATCCAGTCCGTTTTGCTGAATTACATGACCTCCTTCTTGCTCAGGAGGCCTTCATTCGTCGCGCTGATGCTGAATCATCCAATCTCGTGGCCTCGGCAAGTTTTGGTGCTACTTCAAGCCGCAATAATCAGCGTGGGGATTCACAACAGAACACGGGTAATTCTCGAAACTCCAATTCTGGTCGCAACCGTTCTCACAATGGCCGTGGCAATCAGAATAATGGGGGGGGGGGGGGGGGGGGGGCATCAGCGGTCTTTTAATAATAACCAGAACAATCAACAGCGTTCTCACCCTCGTTCGTACGGCAACTCGAGTCCTTCGGGACGTGCACCAATTATTTGCCAGCTGTGTGGTTTTCAAGGTCATGGCGTTCGTTCTTGTCGATTGTTCACTCCTCGAACATTTAAAATAGTTGCATCTCCCACTGCTTCGACTTGTTCCACGAACAATTGGTTGGTTGATTCGGGAGCCTCACACAACTTGACTTCGGACCTTCAAAATCTGGCTGTCCATTCCGACTATGAGGGTCCGGATGAGGTTGCACTTGCCGACGGTACAGGTTTGCAAATATCTCATGTTGGTTCTTCAAATATTCTTTATTCCGATCGTCGTTTTACATTGGACAATATTTTGTGTGTTCCTCAGTCACGCCGCAACCTTTTATCCGTTCATCAATTCACTAAGTCTAATAATGTGACCATTGAATTTTACTCCTCTCATTTTTGTGTCAAGGATCGCAATACGGGGGCTAATCTTTCGCGTGGACCTTGTATCGGGGAGTATATCAGTCGCGGATTCCTCGCCTTTTTCAACCAAAAGTCACGGCCTGTGTTGGAGAATGCACGAATAAAACGGATTGGCATGACCGGCTTTGCCATCCTTTGGCTGGAATTAGTTCATTTCTTTTTCGCAAGTTTAATTTACCTTGTGATAATAAGACATTGTTGAATGATAATCAATGTGAACCTTGTTTTTTAAATAAGAGTCATTAATTGCCGTTTACACATTCTTCTTTACATTCTGAGCATGTCTTACACTTTATATATGGTGATGTTTGGGGACCGGCTCATGTGCCGTCTATTAATGGCTCTCGTTTTTACTTGCTATTGGTTGACCATTATTCGAAATATTGGTGGTTCTTTCCTTTAACAGCAAAATCTGAGGTTGCCAAGGTTTTTGCTCATTTTCGGGTGCTTGTTGAGAAGCAATTTGGTCAATCAATCAAAAAATTTTACTCCGACAATGGCGGGGAATTTGTTGCCTTGCGCTCTTATTAAGTGCTAATGGGATTAGTTGGCTCACGACTGCTCCACATACCCCGCATCAAAATGGTACTGTTGAACGCCGACATCAACAAGTTGTGGGTTTGGGTCGCATTCTTCTTTCCCGTGCACGGTTGCCCCCGGAATTTTGGGAGTTTGCCTTCGCAACGGGGATGTTTCTGTCAAACCGACTCCCTACTCCAGTCCTCACATGTTCCAGGGGCGCTCACCAAATTACTTAAAACTTTGGATATTTGGGTGTCTATGCTTTCCACATCTCCGGGCCTATTTCCGTGGTAAACTTGACACACCGTCTCTTCATGTTCCAGGGGCACTTGTTTCGTTTGGTTTTGTTCAAACTAAATCAGATACTTCTCTATTTGTTTTCTCTCGCGACAAGGTACTTTGCTTCATTTTTTGGGTATTGAAGTGATTCGGTGTCGTGATGGCTCGTTTCTTTGTCAACACAAATATATTTTGGATGTCTTAGCTCGGCACAATATGGAGGGTGCCAAGCCGATTCACACACCAATGGCTCGAGTTCTTCATTGCCTTCTTCATCCTCTCCTGTTGATCCGACACCTTACCGCCAAATCATAGGTGCACTTCAATAACTATCTTTCACTCATCCAGATATTGCTTTTGCCGTTAATCGTCTAGCTCAACGTATGGCTGCTCCGGATGATCATAATTGGGCTGCTATTAAACGGGTTCTTTGGTACTTGAAGGGCACTTTGTCGTATGGACTCCTCATTCGCCGTTCTGCCTCTATTTCTCTCTCGGCATACTCGGACTCGGACTGGGCTGGCGACAACCTCACCGGCACCTCCACTTCGGCTTATGTCATTTTCTTGGGTCACACTCCTATTTCTTGGACACCTCGCAAGCAACGGGCAGTCTCAAGGTCTTCAATGGAGGCATAATATCGTGCTCTTGCTACTACCTCAGCCGAAGTTCGTTGGCTCCAACATCTTTTTGGCGAACTCGTCTTTCCACTTCGTGATCCTCCTCATATCCGTTGTGATAACATGGGGGCCATTCGCCTTTCTCTTCATCCGGTACTACATTCTGGTATGAAACATATTTTGGTTGATCTTCACTTTGTGCGTGATCTTGTTACCAAAGGATTCCTCAAGGTTTCATATGTTAACACTCTTGATCAATTGGCCGACGTTCTCATGCGTTCCAAACTCTCCGTCGCTGATGGAACGTCGATTTTGCAGGGGCGTATTAGAGATAAATAGATATTGTATATATATTTTTCTTATGTACATACCCGTGTGATTTTATTTTCTTAGTTATAGTATTTAGTTTCCTTACGCATAGAGTTTTAGTTAATCTCTATCTCTTGTAATTGTATAAATAGTTTCTGTGGTTTTCTAATGAAAGTTATCACTCATATTTTAAACCTAAACTCTTATATCGATACCATGCTAGGTAAGTTCACCATTGTTTGAAATTCATAGGATTAATTGGTTGATGGATCTTTATTCTGTGACTTTTTAATATTTCATTTATTTTAATTTGAGTTTATATTATGAGAATAGTCCTGGCTTATTTGAATGCTTTCATTTGGTGTTATTTTAATTAATGAATGATCTTGTTATATGAACTGACGCTGTCCTTGCATTTATTTCATGTTAGAGTGACACCCAATTTAATGGTATTCAAGGTTGTTATTTGTATCATAGTTCTTAGATTTGTCTAGACTTATTTCTTTTGTAAAATCCCCGCATCTCTAATGCTGATGGTTGGTTCTTTAGTTACAATAGGTGAGGCGCGTCTCCGTAGCTTTGCAAGAATTGAGGAAAGAGATTGTCGTTTTGTCAGGGGTTGAAGTTTCAAGAAGTGAAGCTATTTCAAAATCTTCTACAATTATGAATGCTTTAAGAGGTAAACTTCATACTTTGTGGCATTCGGTGCTCTGGCACAATATAAGGTCAAAGATTTACGTATAAATGGAAACAATGATTTTGGTATTGTTACATCCATTTATTGATAGAGATTGGAAGTTCTTGAGAATATTTTTAGCTTATCCTAGGTTAATTTCTATGGTAAAATTTGGGTGTTGTTTGATGATTCTGTGGATTTATCGGTTATCGAGGACCATCCTCGATTTCTACGTTGTCATTTGCTTCTAATGATATTCCTTTTGGGAGTCTTCATGATGCTCGTTTATGCAGTGAGTATACGTCAGACTTGTGGGAGAAATTATGAGTATCATCTCCTAGTTTATCGTTGTGGCTGGTTGGGGGAGATTTTAATTTTGTGAAGTCAGTAACTAAAAGAATGTCAAGGGATCATCGATTTGGGGAAATGGATGATTTTGGATTTGGGTTACTCAGGGAGTCTGTATATGTGGACCAATCAAAATAGTGTTTGACTCAAGACCTACAAAACACAAAATAAACAAATACGCACAAAAGCATGCATAAAAGTAAGCAAAAAAGACATGATAAAAATAACAAATTACATTCGTATCAAGATCAAGTGGTATTATACTTTTACTATTCTCCATTAAAGCTTCATTGAAGGTTACTTATTCCTAAGTGTCAAAATAGACCATAACACAACAAACCAAAAACAAATCAAAGTCTTTTTCACAAGGCTCATAAGAAGAAGATCTTGATACTAAATAAAGTGAGATTTTTGGATGTGGATGACAAACCAATCAAAATGATGGAAATCATAAAATCATGGTTTCACATAATCATGTTCAAGTTCCAACTAGGACAATTACTAGAGCACAAAAAATAAGTTTAGAGCGTCACTCACAAGTTGATTCAAGAGGTTTGGGTTCAAGAAAATTTATGGAGGCCCATTGAGCATGATGCACCGATTCAGCAAACATCTAGAAGAACTAGACATCAAGTTAAATTATGTCTGAGTTATATTAGGATTAAGTATTTTAATGTTGTTTAGGACTCTCATTAAGTTTTCTTTCCATTAAGGATTCTTATTTAGTAGTTGAGTTACATTAGGACTCTTATTAAGTTTCCTTTCCTAGAAGGATTCTTCTTTAGTTTCCTTTCCTTATTGTTGTTCCTATTTAGTTTTCTTTTCCTACTAAGATTCGTTGTTATTTTCGGTCTTTGAATAGACATCCAACCATGAGAATAAACTAGATTATTATTGTTGAAATCCTTTGAGATTGTAATTATCTTGGTTCTTTCAAACTTTCAAACTTATTGGAATTTCTCCTGGTGTTCACTATTTACTTATTAAAGGATCTCCATTTTTGTTTGTGGTGTCTGCACATAAAAAGATTGTTATTTCGCAAAAGCGACGGGTTGAGGTCTTTACACTAAGGTTCCTATTTTGTCGAAAGCAGGGATTGAAGTTTTTATCATCCATATTTTGTTCATAAGGCGATACTGATCAAATAAGCATTACTGAATCACATCATCTTGATGAGACTTATATCATTTGGTATCAGAGCCAGCTTCCAGTCAGACTTTCCTATCTTATAATTTGTGTTCTTATCAATTTCAAATTCAATTTAGTTGCTCAATTTCGACCGAACTTTTTAACCTCATTATGTTCGTAATTGTTTCTCCTAAACTACGAACCTAACGAAAAGAAAAACATAATTAAAAGACATTTGAATAGCTTGGTAAAGCCTAAAATTTACAACAACCAAAAGCCAAAAGTTTCTTATAGAAGGTTTGATACCTTTTGTGTGCTTCCAAAAATCAAGTCTACGATTCCCTATTGCTCGTGCTCTTTACTATCTAAAATCCATGGAGTTCTTCCCATTTTTTTTGGTCTTTCTAGTTCCAAAAGAAAATGACAGAATTAAAGAAAAATTCATTTATCTTTTGTTTGAAACACAAGGGTAGAGTGACATGTTTGGAGTGGAACACTTGAGGGAGTGTTGTGAAGACTAATTCTTCAGATTATTATTACTAACTGATACGAGTGTAATTTACATACTTTTATCATATCTTTTTACTTACTTTTCTGCAAGTTCTGGTACACTCTCCATCTCATTTATGTCCGTTTTGTGTTTTCTCAAATCAATAGTCCTATTTCACAAGAATCAGGTCAAGGAACATTAACCAGTGATACGCCATGAGTTTGTGCGGTATTTTAGGCAAATCCACTCGTTTTGGCTCTAAAACGGGCGTTTTTCACAAAAAAAAAACCAAATAAAGCACTAAACACGTGGAACACACTCCGAGATACGAAATTCAAGTACGAGTCTTATGGAGAGAAACAACTAAATCAAAAATTTCAAAAAACGCGATTCACGCAGGATCAAAGGCTAAATCTGGAGGGTCCGTTTTTGATAAATTAATAGTCCTATTTCATCGAAAACGGGTCAAGGAACATTATCAATTATTCGACACGAGCGTTTTTCACAAAAACCGAAAAAAAAACAAAATTATTTTTAAAACTAAAGAACTGAACGCATGGAGCACAGTCCAACAAACGAAATTCCATTCCGAAACTTATGGAAACTAAAATAACAAAATCAAGAATTACAAAAAACGCCAAAAATGGGCGTTTGTGCTGAAATTTGATGCACGTAGGATGAAATGCTAAATGTAGAGTGGTCCGTTTTTTGACAAATCAATAGTCCTATTTCACCATAATTGAGTGAAGGAACTATCATTGATTCACCATTAGCTATGTCGTATTTCGGGTGAATTCATTCGTTTTGGCCGTAAAACAGGTGTTTTTCACACAAATGGAAAAAAACAAAATAATTTATGAAATTAAGCCACTAAAGGCGTGGAACACACTCCAACAAACGAATGCGATTCTGAGTCTTATGGAAGAGAAATGACTAAATCAAAAATTACAAAAAACTGCAAAAACGGGGGTTTTGTAGAAATTTGATGCACGCATGATTAAAGGCTAAATCTGGAGAGGTCAATTTTTGACAAATTAACAGTCCTATTTCATTGGAAACAGGTCAAGTAACATTCGTCATTGATTCGCCATGAGATTTGTCGTATTTCTGGCAAATTCATTTGTTTAGGCCTTAAAACGGGCGTTATTCCCCAAAAATGGAAAAAAAACAAATGATTTATGAAATTAAAGCACTATCTCCAACAAATGGAATGCAATTCCGATTCTTGTGGAAAAGGAGATAACAAAGTGAAAAATTATGAAAAACGACAAAATGGGCTCTTTTTTTGTAGAAATATGATGCACGCACGATTAAAAGCCAAATGTCGAGCGCTCCGTTTTTGACAAATTAATAGTCCTATTTCATCAGTGATGCGGGGTATTTTCGTCTGGATACGTGTCCACTTGTCAACACTCCACGTCATACTGCTTCAGTTTCTTCTGGATGCTTAAGCAGCTTTTGAGTTCAGAACCTGCACTCAACACCACACGCAAACTAAGCCGGTGCCTTCTCCGGCAAAGGCACTCCGATGCTCAAGTCAAATGGGTCGGAATGTGAGATTTTGTTGTGCAAGGCAACAAGTCAAATGAATAGGTCGAAATAGTGTATAGGTCGAAATAGTGTATAGGTCGAAATAAGAAATAAGTCGAATGATCACACTGAAACAAGTCGAATGAACTGGCCAAACAAGTTGAATGAGACAGTCCAAAACAACTCGAATATGGTGCAAATTAGGTCAAACTCGAGCTATTTGAGAACAAGTCGAATGAGCTTGTGAATAGGTCGAGGTCAACATATATAACTTGAACTTAGGGCTTGGAAATAATGAAAACGTACCTTGGAATGAAGAATGGGACCCATTTATATAGGAGTAACAGTCCTTATTCGGCTAGAAGTGCAATCCAAGTAGGACTATGAGTTGAAATAAGTCGAATTAGAGCTATTTTGGAATAACTCGAATGACCTGCAAAATAGCTTGAATTACCTGCACGAAAATACTCGAATAGCCTTGAAACAAGTCGAATTGGGGCCTGAACAACTGGAATTGGGCTTGTGCAATTCAAATTGGGCCCTGAAATAACTCGAAATTGGGCTAATTTTGAGTTTTGCCTTAAATTGTAATTTTGCATTGAAAAATAATGATGCTGTTGTGGCATAATAATCCGAAATACGCTCGTGGTATTATATCGAATATTATGACGTGGCAGTACCAAAATATGGTACATCATGGAGTCCCCCAGTTTGTAAGAGTAATGTGTGAAAACATTGGTCATACAAACTAAAATAGTGTAAGAAACCCCGGTAATCGTGCAACGAGTCCGTCAATGAAGAACGAAATCAAAATACCCAAGAAAAATTTCTGAAATTATTTTCCCGAAAATAGGTCGAATAACCTGATAGCTCGAATCTGAATAGCTCGAATAGGGGTATTTATGTAATTTATCAATGGCCGCACCTATAAATACCCGCCGAAAATGATTATATTTCAGATTTTATATTTTTGCAAATAGCTCGAACTCTGGTTAATAGCTCGAATAGGCAATAGCTCGAATACACTACGTCTACAATAATAGCTCAAAAGTACTGCAGAATAACTCAAATAGTGTTATTCGTAACTCTAAAACACTAAGGTAGGTCGGATACCCTAAAAAATAACTCGATACATCGGATATAACTCGAATAACAAAAAATAAGTCGAATCTTGTGTGCGTTGATCCAAGTTATGTGGAAATAACTCGGTTGACCTGCAATCTCCTTGAATAACTCAAATAAGCATGCTTATAACTCGAATAAGCCTGAATTCGAGCTATAACACTTAGCAAATTTTTGAAAAATTTTCTGAAAAAATTTTGACTGATTATTCCTCGATTCATTTTGCAGAGCTTTCACGACGGCTCGTTCTAACCAACAGTGTTCCCGCCGCAGTCCGCCAGCTTGCTCCGACCGCCATCCTCAATCCTCACGTCCCAGCTCCGATCGTGATCGTAGTACTTCACGAAGACCCAGTCCTCCCCGTGCCTCACAACCTGCTTGTTCTACCAAAATCTGAGTTCCAGGAACGTCTAGGATCTTTGTTCTAGCGGAGAGATCGTACGAAAGGAGAGATCCCCAGATTGAGCGAGTCCTTGACCTAAACCCTAGAGTCGGTAAACACTAAACCTACCTATACTTCTTACGGCTTCAAAATCAGACATAGAGTCCACGAGTCTTGTAGAAGTTCCAAAAATTGTCGAGTCCTCCGGGTCAGGGTCTACGTCGGGTAGTGGGGACTCGGATAGTGATACAACGTCTTCTACCGCCCAGGGATCAGATAGAGAGGTTAATATCTTAGACAACTCTGATAGTGAGGAGTTCGTTACGAATATCACTAAGCCTAACCCCCTAGTTGTAGATGATGCTCCTATGTCGTCAAATGTAGAACCAGACAGTACTGTTGTAGAAGAGACTGTCCGAGAATTAGCGGCCAACAGTATAGAGCTAGACACCCCCACCCGTGCCGATAACTTATTAAATTTTGCCGGTATTCGTCCTTTAAACACCCATGGAGAGTCTTTTTATCAGAGTATGTTTGATGTCCCTGATCCTTATGCCATCATCTTTCTTGGTCCAGACGATCGGATGGACAATCCTCCTGCAAGTTGTCTCACTATTTTCCACAACTTCCTATCTTGTGGGCTTATGTTTCCTTTACAAGACGTAGTTTCTCATATCCTCCTTAGATTGCCTTCCTGTCCTTCCCATTTCACTCCCAACACTTACTGCATTATTCACGCATTTATCATCTTGATGAGGGTGTTTAAGCTACCTTGTATCGCAGACTCCTTCTTACAGATGTTCCTTAGCAAGTTTAGGACGACAGGGGAGGATGCGGGTTTCTACTTCTTGACCGTTAGGAAGAATAGTTGTTTCTCAGGCCTCCGGTCCAGCTTTGGGCACACTTGGAAGAATCAATGGTTCTTCATCAAAGAGTCAACGCCTGGAGAATTCAGCTTTAGGCGGGATTGGACAGATTTAAGGCCCCTCCATGCCCTCCGGCTTCTTTGTCAACTGATGACATAAAAATCTTGAGGAGTCATAAGTTTGACGTCTCTTCATTGACTAAGACTGCAATCCTCCGTGCCGAGGGGTATTCGACCGTACCCTATACTGGCGCGGGTGACTTTGGTATAGATGACTTGTGTTCTTTTCTTTTTTTGTTTATCTTAATTTTTTTGCTATCCGCTTCTTTGATGCTAACTCTGTGATATTTGTCTTTTTTGCAGAAAAGATGGTGATCAGCAAGTCGAAGAAAAAGCTGATGGCTATGATGGAGACGGTTGATGATGAGCCTGCTCCAGGCAGCACCGGTGCTGGTGGGGAGGCCCCTTCAGAGCCTGTGCCTGATGCAGCTCCTTCAACCACTGATCTGACTCCTGCTAACCCTCCTATTGTTATTTCCACTCCATCCTCTGCTGCACCGCCCACTGGCGTTCCCTTATCTACTGTGCCTCGCGGAGATCAAGGAGCAAGACAGCAAGCGGTTTTTCTCGCCAAGCTCCCTGTTGTTGATGCTGTGAGGAGGGGGAATGACATGGGCCCCTATCCAAATGCGCGAAAGCGCCCTTCTTCTTCTGATGATCGTCGCCGTGGAAAGCCCCCTGCTCACGACACTTCTAACACTTACGAGCCAGATGATCTCGACATCAACGTTGAGAAAGTGTCGCGTGCCTCGATGGACCTTGGCCACTACAAGCTTACTGATACCACAACGCTGAGGTTGTGCAAGGGCTTCCTTCTTGCCTTTGACAGGAAGACGTACTATGAAGAGGTCGGTCCTGAGGGCTTGTGCAGCCGCACTACTTTAGCTTTGACGAATGTAAGTTCCTACGCTCCATCTATTATGTCTTTTCGTTTTTGTTTACTTTTTAACGCTTATAAGTGCTAATACTTTGTTGTCCTTTGTTTTCAGGCAATGATGAATGTTCAAACTCTGCTGGAAAACTTCGATATCACCAATGATGCACAGAGTGAGTACAACATGCATCTGGAGCATCACAAGACTGTCGCTACGCAGGCCAAGCGGTTGGAGGACGCGGCAAAGAAGAAGACTCGCGAGACAGAGGAGACCATGGCGATTGTGGTGGAGGAACTGCGGAAAGCCAAGGAAGAACTGAAGTAGTCCCATGATGCTCTTGCTGTGAGCAATGAAAAGTTGTGCACGGTGACCAAGGACTTTGACCAGATGCAGCGGTTGAAGGATGACTTGGCACTCAAGGAGCTGAGGACGCAAAATGAGATGAGTGCCTTGGCTGCTCGTCTGAAGGTGGTCGAAGAGGAGCACGATGCGGCTAGAGCGTAGGTGACAGTTGCTGAGCAGGTCAGCTATGACCGGGCTAAGGCGGAGGTAAGTCATCTTCTGCGCCTGTTTTCCTTAGTTTATCATGGTAACTTCTCTTCCTTGTGCTAACTCTTTATTTGTTCATTGTAGGATTTATCTGACGATGACAAGGTTGCAGTCGCAATCGAGCTCCTTTGTTCCGCCACTTGGAACCGCATTGCGACGGCCAGCGGTGGTCATGATATGAGGAAGGGGTATAATTATGCCCTTAAGAATGTGGAACACAAGGGTGCCTTCGCTCCTGGTTGTGACAAGAAAGAGTTCAACATCCTCGATCGGATGAAGGAGGATATTCTTGATTCTGATGATGATGAAGAGTCCGATGGCGAAGATGACGACCGACCAGATTCCTTCCTCAGCGTGAGGCGCATGAGGGATGTGTAGCTCCGTGATCACTTGAGAGCCCAGGCGATGGCAAAGGCGAAAGAGAGAGCTTCCACATCTGGCACTAAGGCGGTTGCCCCTGTGTTGAGTGTGGTATCCACTGAAGTCCTTGAAGAATGAAAGCTTCCGCAGCCCCTGCCCCTTGCCCAGGTACCTGAGGGAGTGCCTCTGCCATCCTCTAGTTCGCTAGAGCCTTCTTCTAGTGTTGTGACCATCTCTTCACCGGGACCTGCTCCTGTTCCATCAATTGTTGCGGTTGACTCTACTCTCGAGGCTGTACCCGATGCTGATCCTACTGCTCTTCCTGCTCCTACTCCAGTGAGGCCTGAGGATGATACGTCTCCGTTGAGCGATTTGATGGAAGAGATTACTAGGCTGAGTAGGGGCGCCTTGAAGTCGGTCGACTTGCGTTTGAAGAAGTAAAAAGGCGGCCTGCGTGTCGTGTCATTGACATGCGAGCCCTTATCCTTGTTGATTTTTTTTCGTACATTCTTATTACAATTTGTTCATTGTTTTGCTACTTAGTATATTTTGTTGACATTGCGCCTTAGTTGTGTTTATCCCTCGTTTTAGTAGACATTAACTTTCAACTTTGCTCAATGTCTTTGGTGTTATGCTTTATGTTTGATGCTTGTTTTGTTGCTTTACCTGCTTATTATATAATTGCGTCCACCATAGTTGTATACTTTTTAGACTATAGTCTGAGTACTCGTGCTTGTATTTTGAGTACTTGTGCTCATTGTGTTACTGTTTATGTTATGTGTTTGTGTGCTTGTGCTCATTAATGTGTATGGATGATGTAGGCAAAAGAAGAAAACTTGAATAAAATAAGAAATTTTATAAGTTTTGGGACTGGGCTCGAGTAAATTCCAAGTTGCCTACGTATCCTGCAGTATATAGGTGGTCAGGAATCAAGTCCCCATAGTTCAGTACTAAGTATTACAATCGAGGTCCACATGCGGATACTCGTAATTCGTAAAAGAATAAGTAAAAATAACATCGAAACTACGGTCCTAGTGTGCCAGAAGGATGTTAGAATGCTAGTGTCCTAACTGTAAAACCTTCTCAAATTCTTGACGTTCCAGGGGCGTGATAGAATCCTTCCACCCAACTCTTGCAAATAGTAGTATCCTTTGGCGCTCGCTTTCTCAACTCTATATGGTCCTTCCCTGTTTGGTTTCAACTTCCCAACGTGCTTAGTAGCTTCAACTTTCCTCAAGACCAAGTCCCCCACTTGGAAGTTGCGAAACCGAACCTTGTTGTAGTATGCCTTAGCCATCATAGATTTGTATGCTTGAGTACGTTGATATGCTTCTTCCCTCGTGGCCCCTATCAACTCAAGGTCCATTTGTCTTGCCCTTAGAGCTTTCTCCTCATCGTACGTGACAATAAGGTAAGTCGGCATCCCAATTTCAGCAGGTATCACTACTTCAGAACCATATGTTAGCAAATATGGAGTTTCTCTAGTAGAAGTTCGAGGTGTAGTGCGATAAACCCATAGTATACCTGGAAATTATTCTGCCCAGTTTCGTCCTTCTCCTTCCAACCTTTTCTCCAGGCTCTTCACCAACGTATTGTTTGTAGCCTCGACTTGTCCATTTGCTTCAGAGTGCGTGACAGATGTGAATCGTTGCTCAATCTTCATGTCCTTGCACCAGTCTTGAATCTTAAATCCTTGGAACTACTTTCTGTTGTCAGAAACTAAGACCCATGGGATCCCGAATCGACATACGATATTTTTCCATATAAATTGCTTCACATTATCTTCTGTTATTAACGCCAGTGCTTCGGCCTCTACCCACTTGGTGTAATATTCCACTGCCACCAATAGCCACTTTCTGCCTCCCAATGCTATTGGCGTAGGTCCAACGATATCTATACCCCATTGATCGAAAGGACATCGATAGCTCACAGTTGTCATAGGTTGTGCAGGCATATGAATAATTTTCGAATGTAGTTGACAGCTTCTGCACTTCCTTGTATAATCCACCGAGTCCTTCATAATAGTTGGCCAGAAATATCCTTGACGAAGTATTTTCTGTGCTAAGGATCGTCCTCCTGAATGATTTCCACAGCTTCCTTCGTGTATTTCTCTTAAGACATGTTTAGTCTGTGCTGGTGACAGACATCTTAAGAGTTGTCCTTCGAATGATCTTTTGTAAAGTTCTCCATTGAACATTGTGAATCTTGCTGATTTGTATTTCAATCTTCTGACCACTTGTGGATCAGTCGGTAGAGTTCCGTTCTGTAAGTAGTCAATGATTTCATCCTTCCAACATTCCTCAACCTCCACTGGCAGAGCGTACTCTAATGCTTGTGTTGGATTTGATTCGCCCCCTTTGCCAATCGAGGGTTGATAAATAAGCCAGTAATGTGACTTGCCTTTCGACAAAGACTTTTGCGGTGCTCGCAAATTGAGATAAAGAGTCAGCACGCTCATTCTCTGCTCTGGGTATTTGCGAGATAGAAAATTTCTCAAAATTCGATGTGACTTCCTTGAGCTTATCAAGATACTTGACTATCACAGCTTCCTTAGCTTCATGCCTCCCTTCGAACTAATTCGTAATCAGTTGTGAATCCGTGAATTCCACTAGTTTGGTTATCCCCAATGATCTCACCATCTGAATCCTAGCTAGCATAGCTTCGTATTCTGCTTTGTTTTTGACTTGAAAGTTCCAACGTATAGCGTAATCAAATTCTTTCCCATCCGCCGACCTTAAGTAGACTCCAGCCCCGCCATCATCAACTGTGGATGATCCGTCTACATGCAAGGTCCATGTCTCCTTTGCTATCCCGGATGCATCTCCCTTAACTTCCTATGTCACCATAGTAACATCCGGTGACAGTTCCGCCTCCGAGATAATTTTCGCCACAAAGTCTGCTGATCTCTGCGCCTTCATTGCAGTCTTAGGTAGATACTCCAGACCATACTCCCCCAATTCGATTGCCCACTTCACAAGTCTACCAGATGTTTCCGGTTTTGCCATAACTTGCTTCAAAGGTTGATTAGTTAAGACAGTGACCGGATGTGATTGAAAATATGGCCTCAACTTACGTGCGGTTATCACGAGTGCGTATGCTAGCTTTTCGATTTCCAAATAGTTTAGTTCTGCCCCATTCAACACTTTGCTTACGTAATAGATTTGCAGATGCTTTCTATCTTCTACGCGTACGAGTACTATACTCAGTGAATTCTTCGTTATGGCCAAGTAGAGATATAGCATCTCGTTATCCTTGGTCTTAGATAATAATGGTGGTGTTGTGAGATAGACCTTTAGCTGGCGAAAGGCTTCTTCACAATATTCCGTCTAGACAAACTTAGGTGTCTTTCCGCTGAATGTGAAATAAAACGTCTTAGTGTCGTGATTCTTCCCACCAAGAGTTGCACGTCACGAATGGACTTGGGGGAAGGTAGATCCATTATAGCCTTGATCTTATCTGGGTTAGCTTCGATACCACACTCGTTTACCATAAAATCCAGAAATTTCCCTGCCTTGACTCCGAATGTACACTTCTTTGGATTCAGCTTCATCCCATATTGTTTCACGAAACCAAAAGCCTCATCAAGATGTTTAACATGATCCTCCGCCTTTAGACTTTTGATAAGCATGTTGTCGATTTAATGCGCACCCTGTAGTGGAGTCAATCACGAGATCAATCCTGGGCAAGGGAAAAGGATCTCGTGGAAAATGTTTGTTCAGATTAGTGTAATCCACACACATACGCCATACAGTCGGCTTCTTTGGTACAAGTACAACGTTGTTGAGCCATTCAGAGTAACGTAATTCAAATATGTGTCCAACAGCTAACTTTGTTTGTATCTCCAATTCTGCAACATTGTTTTTTTTTGTCACTGAAATGGCTCTTCTTCTGTCAAACAGGCTTGGCATTTGGGTTTACATTCAAGTGATGTACTGCAACTCGAGGGTCAATTCCCTTAAAGTCCGAGTCCGTACATGCAAATACATCAAAATTCTTTTGCAAGCATTCCAATAATGCCTTCTCAATCTCAGATGGTAACTCGCTACCGATATTAATGACCTTGTCAGGTTCATTGTTCACCAGAATGACCTCCTTAAATTCTCTAGAGGGTTTCATAAGTTCAATCTCCATTGTTTGTTGTAACGCAAGGTAGTCTTGTCCTCCTTCTCCTCCTTAGTTTTCTCAGTCATGAGCTTCTCATTTGATGAGTCAGGATTGTCTGGCATTGTTATATGATCCACCTGTGTTGCAAGCACCATCTCTGTATCCATGTGTTCAATTATTTTAAGAGTTTCAGAGACATGAGTTCCAATCATTGCGACGTTAGGGTCTGCCTTTGCCTTGATTGGTTTTGTCAACGTGACATAACAACTCCAAGAATCACGATAGTTTGTGGTAAGCTCAGCAATTCCCCCAGGAGCGGGAAATTTGATCTTTTGATGTGTTGTTGATACGATCATGGTGAATGCGAAGATTCTGGGCCTCCCAATCAACACATTATACGAAAAAGGTATGTCAACAATGAGATATTCCACATTCAAAGTCCTATTTTGTGGATTTTCACCAAAAGAAGTTGGTAGCAGAACCTTACCAACAGGTCTCACTTCGCCTCCACCAAATCCCATTAGAGGAGAATTTAATTCAGTAATCTCATACTTCCCTTACTTCATTGGCTGCAATGCATCCATAAAGATAATGTTGATTGAGCAGCCATTGTCTATCATGATCCTCTTGACAGGATGATTTGCGATTACGGCAGAAACTACCATAGGGCAATTCAAGTACTGAGCCTCCTTGGCTTGTGAAGACAGACTCTTATAGTCATCATCGTTGAATGTGATCCTCATGTCTAACTTGTCTACATCAAAGAGAAGATTAGTCTCTGGCCGTTTCAGACGTTCATTGTATATGTCAGAGAAATTCGCTTTCTGCTTTTGGCCGAATCGGCACCAGTTGGTCCTCCAGCGATCACATTGATCCTGTTTTTGTCCCCGTCGTTGGGGTTACCCTTTTTACGCCTAGGTTTGTCCTTCTTCTCACAGGGAGAACGACTCCTCTTTCTACCTCCTGAGGATTTGTCGTCTTGTGGTGCTCGATTCTCAAAGACATACTCGATGAGTTTGCCGTCTTGAATGAGTTATTCAATTTCGTTCCTCAAGGCCTTGCATTCTTTAGTATAATGATCATGCTGTCTGTGATATTTACAATATTTCCTTGACTCCTTCATCGCATTCGTTTTCTTGAAAGTTCTGGGTGTTTTGAATATCCCTCGATCCTTTGTGACGGCAAAGATCTCAGCAATATTCTTCCTCAAAGGTGTATAGTTATCAAACTTTCTAAAAGGTGACCTACGTCGATCACGGTCTTTGCCTCGGTCATCCTTTCTCCAGTTTCTGTTCTCTTTGCCTTTGTAGGATTCTGGCAAATCCATTAGGCCCTGATTCAGAGTGGCCTCTTCTATGCCAATAACTGTCCGAGCAAGATCCATGATTTGCTCAATAGTAGTTGGTGCCTCTCAAGTTATTACTTCCACTAACTTTTTGCTCTGCCACCGATTTTGTAGTACAGAGATAACCAAGTCTGTAGTTGGAGATTGCACTCGACCAATCTCCACATTAAGGTGCTATATGTATTTTCCCGAAGTTTCATCAGGTTTTCTATGAATATTGAACAGACAACTTGGAGATCTCTTCTTCAGGCGATAAATGGCAAAACATCTCTCTAAACTGTTCAGTTGATTCAATCGTGCGTGGCAGCAAGTTCTTAAACCATTATTTGGCTGTTCTCGTCAAGCTAAGCAAAATCAGCTTTGCCCTTAAGTCCTTGCCATATCGCAGAATCTGCAGTTCCGCATCCAAGTCATCGAAAAATGCTTTCTAGGATCAGTTGTTCCATCATACTTTTTCATCTCAGGAAGAATAGTTCCTTCCTTCAGTGTCAATCTGTTGATTGCATCGCAGAATGGAGTTGGCTTCTCCACTGGTGAGATATGTTCAGCAACAATCGATTCTGGCCTTGGTATAACTCTTTCTGGCAGATCCCTATTCCTTCCCGATGTATGACTTGCGGCTTGAAGGACTTTTGGACCCCTCTGCCTTGAGTTAACTTCTCCATCTCTAATAGTTGCTCGACTTGGAGCTCTGTTTTTTGCAGTCCTCATTGAACGAGGATTCTTGCGTTCCAGGGAGGGCGATGGTTCCCTCCGAGTAGGTCTAGTCATCCTTGAATGAGTGTGTTGTCTCGAATCAGCACGACGTTGCGTCTGATGAGACCTTGCTCGATGTGCCGATGTTTGTTGTGCACTTGGTTCTGGGACGTTCTGCTGCTAGGCAGTGTTAGCCGATTGTTGCACAATCATCGGTACCATGGTCCATTGAAAAGCTATCATGATTTGATCCAATTGAGCAGGATTCAACAGTTGTTGTTCTGGGGGAGGCATTGCAGGCTGATCCGCTGCAACGCGTGGTGGATCCAAAGGAGCGTTGGTTGGTTCCACTGATGTGTGTTCAGAAGCATCAGTAACTAGGGGTGTCCACGGTTTGGTTAAAACCGAGAATCGAACCTAAAACCAATAATTTGGTTCAAACTATAACCAAAACCGATTTATTGGTTAGGTTTTCGGTTTTGACATTTGGGCGTTAAAAAAATCAAGTTTTTGTATAACCGAACCCACTTAACCAATGGTTAACCGAAAACCGATTATTATATTTCTAGCATTTAGTTTTTATGGGTCTTTAACTTTTATGAGCCTTATTTTATTTATTTTGTAACAAAACAGAGGTAGAAATACTACAAAATATATTTTCACTGCTTTCTTATTTTATTTTGTGCAAGAATATAATTTTTTATTAATTACTATTTTCACTTTAAAAGAAAAGTGATGAAGTCTTCATGACTTTAAACAACGTAATTTCATTTTTGTAAGCTACAATTATTTTTTTTCAAGTTATCTCCAATTAATTAAACATCTTATGAAATCAAGTACATAATTTCATTAAATTCAATAATTCGTTGAAAACAAAAAAAGAAAACGCGACAACAATACTACAAAGTTGAACTCACTAAAATTATTTAGGCATAAAATTTTAGTGTTTTTAGTTGTAAATTGTATTTTTATTTATTTATATAAGTAGAGAATCAATTCATTGGTTAACTCGTAACCGTAATCGAATTAATGAGTTAAAATCGAAAAACCGAACTGCTTCATTGGTTTGGTTATCGGTTAGTGTTTTTAGGGCAAACAAAAATCCGGCTTCTTTAAAAACCAAACCATTGGTTCGGTTAACCGAACCATGAACACCCCTCTCAGTAACCCTGTTCTCGTCCTCCCTCTGTGATCTAGTCCGAGTGGCTACTCCGTTCTTCTCCGTGACTCTTTGGTGAGCCATTGATTCAGAGATAGTGTTTGTTCCTAAGTGTGTTTAGTGGTTTCCACAGACGGCGCCACTGATGCGGGGTATTTTTGTTTGGATACGTGTCCACTTGTCAACACTCCACGTCAGACTGCTTTAGTTCCTTGTGGATTCTTAAGCACCTTTTGAGTTCGGAACCTGCACTCAACACCACACATAAACTAAGCCGGTGCCTTCTCCAGCCAAGGCACTCCGACACTCAAGTCAGATAGGTCGGAATGTGAGATCTTGTTGAGCAAGGCAACAAGTCGAATGAATAGGTCGAAATAGTGTATAGGTCGAAATAAGCAATAAGTCGAATGAACACACTGAAACAAGTCGAATGAACTGGCCAAACAAGTCGAATGAGACTGTCCAAAACAACTGGAATAGGGTGCAAATTAGGTCGAACTCGAGCTATTTGAGAACAAGTCGAATGAGCTTGTGAATAGGTCGAGGTCGACTTATATAACTCGAACTTAGGTCTTGGAAATAATGAAAACGTACCTTGGAATGAGGAATGGGACCCCTTTATATAGGAGTAAGAGTCCTTATTCAGCTAGAACTGCAATCAAAGTAGGACTATGAGTTGAAATAAGTCAAATTAGAGCTATTCTGGAATAACTTGAATGACCTGCAAAATAGCTTGAATTGCCTGCAAGAAAATAACTCGAATAGGATTGAAACAACTCAAATTGGGCCTTGTGCAATTCGAATTGGCCCTGAAATAACTCGAAATTGGGCTTGCCTGGGCCTAATTTTGAGTTTCGCCTTAAATTGTAATTTTGCATTAAAAAATAATGATGTTATCGTGGCATAATAATCTGAATTACGGTTGTGGTATTATATCGAATATTATGACGTGGCAGTACCAAAATATGGTACATCAATCAGAAACGGGTCAAGTAACAAATCTTTTCTGCTTAATATTTTGCCTAATCTATTTATAACGGGTATTTTCGCCTTTAACACTCAAGCTAAGCTTATTCGCTCTTCTTGAAACTTATTCTACAAAACTCTTCCCTAAACTGACTATTCTAGGGGCTTACTATTCTCTAGTTCGCTAGGTATTCTAGACGGAATCTTCTATAGTAGGGAAGGAAAGCCCATTGCCATGATCCGTGTGGTGTTTGTGGGCATATTCGTCATTTAAGCCAGAAAAGGGGGGTTTTTCACAAAAAAACAGAAAATAACCAAATAAACTATGAAATTAGAGCACTAAACGTGTGGAAGACACTCCAACATACGAAATTCAATTTCGAGTCTTATGGAAAGAGAAAAAACTAAACAAAAAATTTCAAAAACCGGCATTTTTGAAGAAATTTTAAGCACGCAGGATTAAAGGCTAAATGTGTAACGAAAAAGGTTTAACAAATTAATAGTCCTATTTCATCGAAAACGGGTCAAGTAACATTAGTCAAATATTTACCATGATTTGTGTCGTATTTTGTTCATATTCATTCATTTAGGCCCTAAAACGGGTGGTTTTCACGAAAAGGGAAAAAAACCAAATACGACAAGATTAAAGGCTAAATCTAGAGGGTCCATTTTTGATAAATTCATTGTCCTATTTCATCATAAACGTGTCAAGGAACAATAGCCGTCTCGTATTTTGTGCAAATTGATCGGGCGTTTTTGACAAAAACAAAAAAAACCAAATAATTTATGAAATTAAAGCACTAAACGCGTGGAACACGGTCTCACACGAAATGCGATTCGGAGACTAGCTAAATCACAAATTATAGAAAAAACAAAAGTAGGCGTTTTTGTTGAATTTTGACACGCACAATGAAAGGGTAAACCTAGAGCAGTCCCTTTTTTTGACAAATCAATTGTCCTATATCATCATAATCGGGTCAAGGAACATTAATAATTGATTTTCCACGACCAATGCCATATTTTGAGCAAATTCATTCGTTTTGGCCTGAAACGGGGGTTTATCGGAAAAAAACCCACATAATTTATGAAATTAAAGCACTTAACACGCGAAACACACTCAAACAAACAAAATGCAGTTCCCGGTCTTATGGAAAGGGAAATAAAAAAATGAAATATTACAAAAAATGGCAAAAATGGGAGTTTTTGTAGAAATTCGATGCACACAGGATTAAAAGCTAAATGGGAGGGGTCCATTCTTGACAAATTAGTAGTCCAATTTCATGGGAAACGGGGTCAAGTATTATTAGTCAATGATTTGCCATGATTTGTGTCGTATTTTTGACATATTCTCATTTAGGCCGTAAAACGGGCGTTTTCCCCAAAAAATGGAAAAAAACCAAATGAATTTGGAAATCAAAGCAATAAATGCGTGGAACGCTCCAACAAACGGAATGCAATTCCGAGTCTTGTGGAAAGAGAAACAACTAAATCAAAAATTACGAAAAAAGGTAAAAATGGGCGTTTTTGCAGAAACTTGATGCACGCAGGATTGAAGCCTAAATCTGCAGGCTCCGTTTTTCATAAATTAATAGTCCTATTACATGGTAAACGGGACAAGGAACATTAGCCATTGATTCGACATGAGCCTTGTCGTATTTTGGGCAAACTGATTCATTTAGCGCCTGAGAAACGAGCAATTTTCACACAAACAGAAAAAAAACAAAATACTTTTTGAATAAATCAACAATTAAGAAAAATGGCAAAAACAAGGGTTTTTGCAGAAATTTGATAAACGCATGATTAAAGGCTAAATCTAAAGCGGTCAATTTTTGACAAATTAATAGTCCTATTTCATCGAAAACGGGTCAAGGAATATTAGTAATTGATTCACCACGAGATTTGTCGTATTTTTGGCAAATTCATTCGTTTAGGCCCTTAAACAGGCGTTTTCCCCCAAAAATGAAAAAAAAACTAAATGATTTGTGAAATTAAAACACTAATTGCTGGAAGACACTCCAACAAACGGAATACAATTCCGAGTCTTGTGGAATGGGAGATAACACAATGAAAAGATTATGAAAAATGACAAAATGGGCGGTTTTGCAGAAATTCGATGCACGCAAGATAAAAAGCTAAATTTGGACCATTCCGTTTTTGACAAATTAATAGTCCGATTTCATCATAAATGGGTCAGGTAACATTCGTCATTAATTTTCCAAGATCTTTGTCGTATTTTGGGCATATTCATTCATTTAGGCCGTAGAACTCGCATTTTTCACAAAACCGGAAAATAATGAAATAATTTATGAAATTAGAACACTAAACGCGTGGAACACGCTCCAACATATGAAATGCAAGTCTGAGTCTTATGGAGATAAAACCATATATCAAAAATTTCAAAACACGTCAAAAATGGGCGGTTTTATAGAAACTTGATGCACGCACGTTTGAAGCATGAATCTGCAGGCTCCGTTTTTGATAAATTAATAGTCTTATTTCATCGAAAACGGTCAAGGAACATTATCCAGTTATTCAATATGAGCGTTCACAAAAATAGAAGAAAAAAACAAAATAATTTTTAAAATTAAAGAACTGAACGCGTGGAACACATTCCAACAAACGTAATGCAATTCTGAGTCTTATCGAAATTGAAATAACAAAATCAAAAATTACAAAAAACGACAAAAACCGGCATTTTTGCTAAAATTTGATGCACGCAGGATGAAAGGCTAAATCTGGAGCGATTCGTTTTCGACAAATCAATAGTCCTACTTCACCATAATCGGGTCAAGGAACAATACTCATTGATTCGCCATGAGATGTGTCATATTTTGGGCAATTTCATTTGTTTTGTCCTTGAAACGAGCGTTTTTCACACAATGAAAAAAAACAAATAATTTATGAAATTAAAGCAATGATCACGCGGAACACACACCAACAAACGTAATGCGATTCTGATTCTTGTGGAAAGAGAAACAACTAAATCAAAAGTTACAAAAACGGCAAAAATGGGTGTTTTTGCCAAAATTTGATGCACGCAGGATTAAAGGTTAATTACGGAGCGCTCCGTGTTTGACATTATTAGTCTTATTTCATCAGAAACGGGTCAAGTAACATTAGTCATTGATTTACCATGATCAATGTCATATTTTGGGCATATTCATTCATTTAGGTCGTAACACGGGCGATTTTGCAGAAATTTGATGCATGCAAGATCAAAGGCTAAATTTGGAGGGTCCGTTTTTGATAAATAAATAGTCCTATTTCATGCAAAACGGTTTAAGGAACATTAATCATTCAATCGACACGAGCCATGTCGTATTTTGTGCAAATTGATTCATTTAGGGCTGGAGAAACTGGCGTTTTTCACAAAAACAGAAAAAAGCCGAATAAATTTTTGAAATTAATTCATTGAACTCATGGAACACAGTCTAACAAACGAAATTCAATTCCGAGAATTATGGAAATTGAAATAACAAAACAAAAAATTACAAAAAATGCCAAAAACGGGCAATGTTGCTGAAATTTGATGCACGCGGGATGAAAGGCTAAATCTGGAGTGGTCCGTTTTTGACAAATCAATAGTCCTATTTCACCAAATTGAGTCAAGGAACAATAATCATTGATTCTCCACGAGCTGTGTCGTGTTTTGGGTAAATTCATTCGTTTTGGCCGTAAAACGAGCATTTTTCACACATATGGACAAAACCAAATAATTTATAAAATTAAAGCACTAAACGCGTCGAACACACTCCAACAAACGAAATGCAATTCTTAGTCTTATGGAAAAAGAAATAACTAAATCAAAAATTACCAAAAACTGTAAAAATGGGGGGTTTTGCATGAAGATGCACACAAGATTAATGGCTAAATCTGGAGCGATCAATTTTTAACAAATTAATAGTCCTATTTCATCGGAAATGGGTCAAGTGACATTCGTCATTGATTCGCCATGAGATTTGTCGTGTTTTTGGCTAGTTCATTCGTTTAGGCCCTAAAACGGGGGGTTTTCCCCCAAAAATGGGAAAAAAAACTAAAAGAATTTTGAATTAAGGCACTATGCTTGGAATACTCCAACAAACGGAATGCAATTCCGAGTCTTGTGGAAAGAGAAACAACTAAATCAAAAATTACAAAAAACGGTAAAAATGGGCGTTTTTGCCGGAATTTGATGCACATAGGATTACAAGTTACATGTGGAGCACTCCGTTTTTTGACAAATTAATTGTCCTATTAAACCAGAAATGGGTCAAGTAACATTAGTCATTGATTTGCCATGATCTGTGTCGTATTTTGGGTATAGTCATATATTTAGGCCATAGCACGAGTAATTTTGCAGAAATTCGATGCATGCAGGATCAAAGGCTAAATCTGGAAGGTCCGTTTTTGATAAGTTAATACTCCTATTTCATCGAAAACAGTTCAAGGAACATTAATCCATGATTCAACATGAGCCATGTCGAATTTTGTGCAAGTTGATTTATTTAGGGCAAGAGAAACGGGCATTTTTCCAAAAAAATAGAAAAAAGCCAAATAATTTATGAAATTAATGCACTGAACGCGTGGAATACATACCAACAAACGTAATGCAATTTCGAGATTTATGGAAATTGATATAACAAAATAAAAAATAACAAAAAACGACAAAAAGGCGTTTTTGTTGTAATTTGAAGCATGCAGGATGAAAGGCAAAATTTGGAGCGGTCCGTTTTTGACAAATCAGTTGGCCTATTTCACAAGTATCGGGTCAAGGGACATTAGTCATTGATTTGCAATGAGTTGTGTCGTATTTTGGGAAAATTCATTCGTTTTGGCCCTGAAACGGGGTTTTTTTTCACAAAAACGAAAAATAAAACAAATAATTTAGGAAATAAAAGCACTAAACGCGTGGAACACACTCCAACAAACATAATGCAATTCCGAGTTTTACGCAAAGAGAAATAACTAAATTAAAAATTACAAAAAACAGAAAAAATGGGGGATTTTGCACAAATTTGATGCACACATGATTAAAGGCTAAATCAGGAGCGGTCAATTTTTGACAAATTAATAGTCCTATTTCATGGGAAACGTGTCAAGGAACATTAGTAATTGATTCACCATGAGATTTGTCGTATTTTTGGCAAATTCATTCGTTTAGGCCTAAAACAGACACTTTTTCCCCAAAAATGAAAAAAGAAAACTAAATGATTTGTGAAATTAAATAACTAAATGCGTGGAAGACACTCCAAAAAACGGAATGCAATCCCGAGTGTTGTGGAAAGAAAGGGAGATAACCAAATGAAAAATTACGAAAAACGACAAAATGGGCGTTTTTGCAGACATTCGATCCACGCAGAATTAAAAGCTAAATTGGGAGCGCGCCGCTTTCGAAAAATTAATAGTCCTATTTCATCATAAACAGGTCAAGTAACATTAGTCATTGATTTGCCATAATATTAGTCGTATTTTGGGCATATTTAGTCATTTAGGCCGTAGAACTGGCGTATTTCACAAAAACGGAAAATAACAAAATAATTTATGAAATCAAAACACTAAACGCGTGGAACACGCTCCAACATACCAAATGCAAGTCCAAGTCTTATGGAGTGAAAAAACTAAATCAAAAATTTCAATAAACGGCAAAAAGGGGCATTCTTGCACAAATTTGATGCACGAAGGATTGAAGCCTAAATCTGCATGGTCCGTTTTTGATAAATTAATAGTCCTATTTCATCGAAAACGGGAAAAGGAACATTAGCAATTGATTTGACATGAGCCTTGTCTTATTTTGTGCAAATCGATTAATTTAGGGCTTGAGAAACATGTGTTTTTCACAAAAACTGAAAAAGAAATATTGAAATTAAAGGGTTAAACATGTGGAACAAATTCAACCAAATGTAATGCAATTCCGAGTCTTATGGATATTTAAATAACAAATAAAAAATATGAAAAAACTACAAAAACAAGGGTTTTTACATTAATTTGATACACGCATGATTAAAGGCTACATCAGGAGCGGTCAATTTTAGACAAGTTAATAGTCCTATTCCATAGGAGATGGGTCAATGAACATTAGTAATTGATTTGCCATGAGATTTGTCGCATTTTTAGCAAATTGATTCGTTTAGGCCCTAAAAGGGTGCATTTTTTGCCAAAAATGGAAAAAACTGAATGATTTGTAAAATTAAAGCACTAAATGCGTCGAAGACACTCCAACAAACAGAGTGCAATTCCGAGTCTTGTGGAAAGGGAGATAACGAAATGAAAAATTACGAAAAATGACAAAAAATGGGTGTTTTTGTAGAAATTCGATGCACGCAGGATTAAAAGCTTAATTTGGAGCGTTCCGTTTTCGAAAAAATAATAGTCCTATTTCATCATAAACGGGTGAAGTAACATTAGTCATTCATTTTCCATGATCTTTGTAGTATTTTTGGCATATTCATATATTTAGGCCGTAAAACGGGCATTTTCACAAAAACGAAAAAAAATAAAGAACTAATATATATACTAAACGCGTTGAACACGCTCCAACATGCGAAATGCAAGTCCGAGTCTTATGGAGAGAAACAACTAAATGAAAATTTTCAAAAAACTGCAAAACTGGGCGTTTTTGCTGAAATTTGATGCACGTAGGATTGAAGCCTAAATATGCAAGCTCCGTTTTTGATAAATTAATAGTCCTATTTCATCGCAAACGGGACAAGGAGCATTAGCCATTGATTCGACCTGAGTCTTGTCGTATTTTTTGCAAATTGATTCATTTAGGGCATGAGAAACAGGTGTTTTTCACAAAAAACTGAAAGGAAAAGAAAATAATTATTGAAATTAAAGGGTTAAACGAGTGGAACACATTCCGACAAAAGTAATGCAATTCTGAGTCTTATGGATATTTAAATAACAAATAAAAAACATATGAAAAACTGCAAAAACGGGGGTTTTTACATTAATTTGATACACACATGATTAAAGGCTAAATCAGGAGCGGTCAATTTAAGATAAGTTAATAGTCCTATTTCATCAGACGGGTCAAGGAACATTAGTAATTGATTCGCCATGAGATTCGTCATATTTTTAGCAAATTCATTCGTTTAGGCCCTAAAACGTGCATTTTTTTGCCAAAAATGAAAAACAAATTTGAATGATTTGTAAAATTAAAGCACTAAATGCGTCGAAGACACTCCAACAAACAGAGTGCAATTCCGAGTCTTGTGGAAATGGAGATAACGAAATGAAAAATCACAAAAAATGACAAAAATTGGCGTTTTGGTAGAAATTCGATGCACGCGGGATTAAAAGCTTAAATTGGAGCGTTTCGTTTTTGACAAAATAATAGTCCTATTTCATCATAAACGGGCCAAGTAACATTAGTCATTGATTTGCCATGATCTTTGTAGTATTTTTCGTATATTCATCCGTTTAGGCCATAAAACGTGCATTTTTCACAAAAAAACGAAAAATAAAGAAATAATTTATGAAAGTAGAACACTAAACGAGTTGAACACGCTCCAACATAAGAAATGCAAGTCCGAGTCTTATGGAGAGAAACAACTAAATCAAAAATTTCAAAAAATGGCAAAATGGGCACTTTTGCAGAAAATTTGATGCACACAGGTGATGTACCATATCTCGGTACCGCCACGTCATAATATCTGATACGGTACCGCGAGCGTATTTCGGGACATATTATGCCACGTTAGCACCATTATTTTTTTAATGCAAAATTACAATTCAAGGCAAAACTCGGAAATAGGCCCAAGTAGGCCAAAATCAAGCCCATCCAGGCCCAATTTGGGTTCAAACAGGCCCATTTTGAGCTATTTCAAGCCCAATTTGAGCTATCTAGGGCCCAATTCGATCTATCTTGAGGCCCATTTAACCTATTTGGAGGCCCAATTCGAGCTATTCCAAAATAGCTCTAATTCGAGCTATCTTGAATCATAGTTCTACTTGGATTGCAATTCTAGCTGAATAAGGACTCTTAATACTATATAAGGGGGTCCCATGCCTCATTTTCAGGTATGTTTTTATATTTTCAAGCATTCATTTCGAGCAATATTAGTCGAATTCGAGCTATAGAGCAATCATTTTGAGCTGTTTGAAATATCTCTCGTTCGATCTATATTGAGTGAATTTCAAGTTATTTGAGGGCTTCATTTTGATCTATTTGAAGATCTTCATTTCGAGTTATAGTGTGACTTCGAGGTGTTTGTTTTCGACCTATTCAACATATTTCGATCTATGTTTTCAAGCTATTGTCTCTCACGACAAGATCTCACATCAAACCTGTAACAGCCCCAAAATTCCAGCCTTAACAAAACAGAGCAAAAATAACTAAACTAATTAAACAAGTGATAATAACATGATAGCTGAGAGTCAAACTAATAAATACAAAAGAAACTCAAATACGTTACTCTAATCTATAACTCGAACGGGTCAACTCCAAACACCAAAATCTCTGAGGTCTTGTCCTGAAGGTTCTCTACTCTGGAAGAAGGGAAAAACAAAACTAATGAGATAAAAATCTCAGTGAGATAAAAACTAATTAATTATGATGATCAACGAAATAGCTGTTGCAGTCAACCTTAACACCTTACACAAACATTTTTTATCGCCCCGTCCAAGGAGCGACCCTGGAAACTAATCTGCATGCCATGGTTCATGCGTAACGAATGATCTCCAAAGACACGCGAACCTCCCGCCGTGTCTAAGGAGAAGGGGCAAGGGGACATGAAGCACCACCGACAGCCCTCTGCTGCCCAGCAATACCCCATGCCTACCTACGCCAAGTTGGATCCAACTAACTAATAACCGAACCGAACATAACCGAAGGTGATCATCATAACCAATTTAATTTATTTTACAATTTAAAACTAAACATTTTGCTTACCTTACAAAAGCAGTGAAAGTTATTCTTATAAGCGACATACATACTTATACATGCATTCCTTCTAGTTTTGCAAATAATAGAGTTTTAAGAACACTCACCTGATCTGCGACTATAAATAAGACGTGCAACGTAAGGGCTAATCCGAACCACCTATTAGCGAAGCGAAACATTAATATAAGTGCTACTCAAATAATCAATTCCTAATCTAGTCAAGTGAATCAAAAGTCGGGTAATGACTACTAATCCTAACTTAAAAATATTCACGTACATACAAGAACTATAACATGCCCACTATTCATGCACATATCGACTCCACAAATCAAGCAAAACAACAAGCTATCTATAATAATGCATGCTTACTGTTTCCAATTTCATATAGGTTCTAGCACACCAACTTACAAATTATATGCACGTTTACTAATACATAAACATAGGGAACGAGATCATGGTAATTTATCATCAAAGAAAAGCTGGAGTTCCATTCTACCGTCGAAATTTAGAAATTATTATATATAAATATTCACTGATTGAATATTCACACAGAATAAGTATTTAGGTGAACAATTACTAATCTTATCCATATATCTATATTTTACTTGTGAGAACATAAAACAAGTACAGATGATGCTTTACTCAAAGTCTAAACATACAAGGTTCTCAATGTAGTTTCAAAATAAGAAAAGAAAAAATCAAAACTTTGAAATTCGATTTGTAGTAAGTTTCCTTCCACATTCCTACTTATATTGCCTATTAAATAATAACATTCAAACTACTAATTAACCCTCAAATACTTATTCTTCCAATGCAAACACATGACTCATATGCATTTAGACAAACACTTCCCACGTAGCCCACTCACAAACACACACTGCACACACTCACAACACACACATCAGCTCATATCACACAACATACATAATAAATATACATTCAGGCATACATCACACATAATACACACACATAACACCCAATACCTCTTAATTCACCCTTTTGTTTTTCAAATACCTCAAACAATTGCATAATAAAATATATAATCTGTAATTAAACATAGGACTAGAATCAGAATTAGAACAATCAAAAGTAGAGAACAATTTACCTATGAGATGACAAGAGGAATCGGAGGCTGCTGAGTTTTGGAAAAGGAACAGGTTTGTACGACATAAAGTAAATCCCTTAACCCTTTACTAATATATTAGTTTACAATAATCATGGGCTTAATTACTTGGGCCTTTTATAAATAAATACATTCAGGTTGTTACATTCTTAATTAACTATTAAAATTACTTATCTTAAGGCCCACTTTAGTATATACATATAATACTAATAAGAATAATAATAATAACAATAGTACACGAACACACATTTAATAACCTAATTTGGGATAGCAATATTATTAGCTATGAAAGTCCAATTTAAATAATACTAAAAAAAAAATAGGATATTACACAACCCATCTGACTTGAGCGTCAAAGTGCCTTTGCCGGAGAAGGCACCGACTTAGTTTGCGTGTGGTGTTGAGTGCAGGCTCCGAACTCAAAAGCTGCTTAAGGATCCAGCAGGGACTAAAGCAGTCTGACGGGGAATGGTGGAGAGTGGACACGTATCCAGACTAAAATACCCCACATCAGTGGTGCCGTCTGTGGGAACCTCTATACACACTTAATAACAAACACTAACACTGATTCAGTGGCTCACCGTAGAGCCACGAAGAAGAATGGAGTAGCAGCAAGGACTAGATTACAAAGGGAGAATGAAAATCAGGTTACTGATACATCCGAAGACACATTAGTGGCAGCACCCAATACTCCCTTAGATCCACCACGTGATGCAACAAATCAACCTGAAGTTCCTCCCACGGAACAACAACTGTTGAATTCTGCTCAATTGGATCAAATAATGACAGCTTTTCAAAGGACTATGGTACTAATGATTGTGCAACAATTGGCTAACACTGCTGTGCAGTAGAATGTTCAAGCACCAATTGCACAACAAACATCGGCGCAGCAAGCAAGGACTCATCAGACGCAATGTCGTGCTGATTCGAGGCAACATACTCATACAAGGTTGACAAGACCTACTAGACGGGATCCGTCACCTTCACGTGAATGGAGAAATCCTCGTTCAGTGAGAACCAATGCAAACAGAGCTCCTAGCCGAGCAACTGTTAGAGATGGAGAAGTTAACTCAAGGCACAGAGGTTCCAGCCGCAAGTCATACAGCAGGGAGAAACATGGATCTGCCTGAAAGAGTTGTTCCAAGGCCAGAACCTGTCATTGCTGGACATATTCCACTAATGGAGAAGCCAACTCCATTCTGTGAGGCAATTAGCAAGTTGACATTGAAAGAAGGAACTATTCTTCCTGAGATGAAGAAGTACGATGGAACGACGGATCCTGTAGCACACTTTGATGACTTGGATGGAGAACTGCTGATTCTGGGCTACAATGTGAACTTAAGGGCAAAGTTAAAATCGCTAAGTTTTAGGGGAGCCGCTAAGTTTTAGGGGAGCCGCCAAGGAATGGTTCAAGAACTTGCGCTCGCGCACAATTGAATCATCTGAACAGTTCAAAAGCATGTTCATCAGGAAGTTTGCTACTTATCGGTTGAAGAAGAAATCTCCAAGTGCTCTATTCAATATCCACAGAAAGCCTGAAGAACCATTGGGAAAGTACATAGAACGTCTCAATGTTGAGATTGGACGTGTACAATCACCTACTGTTGATTTGGTAATCTCTTTGTTGGAAAATCGCTGCCAGAGTAACAAGTTGATAGAAGTAATCACTTGGGAAGCACCAGACTCTATTGAGCAAATCATGGATCTTGCTCGCAGAGTGATTGACATTGAAGAAGCCAGTATAAATCAGGGATTGATGGAATCACTAGACCTCCCTAGAGGAAAGGAGAATAGAGACTGGACAAGGGAAGTTAGAGGAAAAGATCGTGATCGTATTCGACAACCCTTCAAGATATTTGATAACTACACTCCATTGAAAAAACAAATTGGCGAAATCTATGCAATTGCGAAAGATAGTGGGATATTCAGACCACCTAAACCCTTTAGAGAAACTGATGAGACGAAGCAGTCAAGGAAATATTGGAAGTTTCACAGGCAAAATGGGCATTATACTAATGAGTGCAAAGCCTTGAGGAACGAAATTGAACGACTTATTCAAGATGGGAAACTCATTGAGTACGTCCTTGAGAATAAGGAACCGCGAGAGGAAAAGTCGTCAAGTGGACAAAAATAGAGTCGATCTCCGCATGAGAAGAAGGATGAACCTAGGCGGAAGAAGGGTAACATCAACGATGCTGCTGAAAATGGAATTAATGTGATAGCAGGAGGACCGACTGGCGCTGATTCAGCCAGAAGTAGGAAACGGATTTCATGCGACATACACAATGAGTGTTTGAAACGCCCAAAGATTGATCTTGTCTTTGCAGTAGACAAGTTGGATACAAGGATCACATTTGATGATAGTGATTTTGATAGCTTGTCTTCACAAGCTAAGGAGGCGCAATAATTAAACTGCCCTATGATAGTTTCAGCAGTGATTGCAAATCATGCAGTAAAGAGGATCATGATAGATAATGGTTGCTCGGCCAACATTATCTTTATGGATGCATTGCAAAAAATGAAGTTAGGACAATATGAGATCACATTAGTAAATTCTCCGTTATTGGGATTTGGTGGAGGCGAAGTTAAACCCGTTGGAAGGATAATGTTACCAGCATCTTTCGGGGAGAATCCAAAAAGGAGAACTTTGAATGTGGATTATCTTATTGTTGACATTCCTTTTGCATACAATGTGTTGGTTTGAAGGTCCGGAACCCCTAACACAAGACAATTACAAGGAGGATGTACGTGTTCTCGGGACAGTACGGATGTAATCTTGGTTAGTATACAAGATCATTAACGTGTACAGTAATAGGATGCGATTGCGGAGCCCTTTTCTTAGTTCACTTTCGAAGTGGTTCTGCCTCGATTTTTGTAAAAAAGTAGTCCATAGCAACTAAGATAAAGGCATGACCGCGAGAGAGAACAAATGCAAATGAATGAGATTCCATGGGTGGAGGGTGGGAAGAAGCAATAAAGCACAGTGAAACGAGATGAATGAATTTTTGTTAAAAGAAGGAGGGACAACTGCCGCTAAAAAAAAAGGAGGGTAGGTTCCAGGTAGAAGAAAAGAAGATACAGTCAGTGAAGAAAAAAGCCCAACAAATTTCCATGAAAGGAAGGGAAAATCAATTACGTCAGTAAAAGAAAGAAGCAAACTGATTTGACTGATGAAGACCAACCGGTCTACCAGGAGCAAAGAGCTCACCTAATTTAGAGAATTCACTCCCTGGATGTAAGTCCAGTCAGTAGCAGTAGAATAGTCCGATTTCCTAGCGAAGGAAGCCCTCTCGAAAAGCCCCCTCCCCATGGCCCTAAGCGCTCAAACCAACCCTTGTGATGTCACTGAAAAAAAGTATTAGGGCAGTAGAACACAACAAATCCAACAACCAAATCGGCTAGGCTTTCTTTCCATTATTACTGGCTTCAGACTAGAAACTGAAGATATGGTCAAGTGTGAGCCCGACGAGTTGGGTTCTAATAATTCATGAAAGAGATTATCATATTCCCACAATTCAATTAGATTCGAAATCTAGAAAGACCCCTTATCATGGTTTAGAAAAGGTTTTTTGTTTGAATCCTTGCTACAAGGATGAGACTTATAATATATAAGATAAAATGTAGAACCTAAAAGGAAAAGAACATACCTCAATGCTGCTGAAAAAAGCAAATTACCAGAAAATGGGGATTCCGCCTTGGCTCTAACCGATTATTTTGAGAACTCGGGCCCCTACTTGCTATTAGTAACATCAAGTCAAAACCTCCTTATTTATGACACAAAAAAAGAAAGAAGGCCTTATCTTTAAATAAATAGAAATTTCAAGGAAAACAACCTTCATGTATTGCCTTTGTAGGTGATACGGCAGAAGGACAAAATCTCCTTTCTTTGCAACTGTCTCCAAGAGGGACCCTTCTTTGTTACCACGGTATGCATCAGAACGGGAGAATAATAAATAATGAATCCCGGATCCAACGTAAATCCTTTATAAAAATGCCTTCAATCGATTACAGAGACAGGACAGGGGCAACACCTATAATAGGATAGATGGAAGAGCCTTAGGACGAAGTAGGGTCTTGTTCCCCCGAAACAAGTACTAAATCTGTTTAGTTTAAATTGAAAGAGAGTGGATTCGTTCAATATCCAAGTGATAGCACTGAGACTCGGTTGACAAGCTCATTGGCAAGACCAGAGGTTGTATACAAGAAAGGGAGTTTCAAAGAGTATTGGTAAGATCGGAGGGATGAGGAATCGTTGTCAGTTGAAATTAGGGAATAAAAGACTCCTTTTTCGAAAGAACAGTAGAAAGGCCAAACAAAATGGGCTCACTTTTGGGCTTGACCCGGTCCAATATAGGCTGGAAGACGGACTCGCGAGAAGAGAGGGCAGACGCAGGAACCTTCATTTTAGCGAGTGAGACCGAGGAATGAATGGGAATTGCCGGTAGGGTGCAATGAGCACTGACTGTGGGTTCTAGTTCCCAAGCACGTCCTTCCAAAAGACAGGCTCCCGGGCGAGCTATTGCTTTTCCCTTTCCTTCGCCCCCGTCTTTGCTCAACATGGTCATATACCGATTCGATTGATATGCTTGAATGGAACAATTTGTCTGATTCCTTTCTTGTCTTGAAACCAGTAAAGTAAATGGGATCTCATTTTGAGTCGAAGAAGAGGTCATCAGGCCCAAGTGACAACGAATGCCAATAAGCAAGTAGACAAGTTAATTGATTGGATTGGAGGAAAAAAAATAAGAATGTAAGAAAGAGGGATAAGACCGAGGCCTTGGACTCTCTAGACTCCTCTGGTCTCTCTCGACCGAGTGAACATGCCCACTACCTTATAGCCCGTCGCCCTTTCTTTCATAGAAAGGAGCTCAAGGCTACTAAGCGGATGGTCCAATCCGAAATGCTAAAATAGATCCTTGCTAAGCTTCTTTCCCAGGTAGTTTCCGGTCGGCGGCCTTGTCAACTGAATTCTCCACTCCATCCTGTGCTACATCGAATCAAAAGATTAATCCAGTTGGGAATTTCCACAACAGGATCTTTTTCTCACTAACAAAACGCTGATACCTGAGAGGTATAAAATACCCTCTTTCATGCCTAGAAGACCCTATCTATGCTACTAAAGCTGGTAAGGGAAATGCATGAAATAAGCTTCTTCAATTCGCATGTGGTAAGCCAGTTTCTCTTCTTTTTTTTGCATCTAGAATGCTTTGTATTTCAACAACGAGAATCATGGTATCAAAGAAGATGCGCGTGCGCCTTCGGAGGTGGAGCCAATTAGCCGCTTTCCTTGTTGCCATGTACCTGGTATCCAGGGATGGGCCCTTCCGCCCAATTCTTTTATTGCCTCGGACGGGAGTCGTCATCATTGATGGTCTTTCTTGAGGAATGGTTCCCCCAGTCGGTTCATCAATCCTCCTTCAAGCTAGGAGATGTCTGGCTGAGAAGGTCTCTTTGGGACGAAATGGGCCAATCAGAATAACGTCCTTTGAGAGTTCGAGATGTAGGAGCGAGTCTTCGACTTTCGGTTCTGAGGATCTAATTTCCTGATGTCGTTGGGTACGGGTTTGGGTACCAGTGACTCAAGTCTTTCGCGAATAGATTATTGAAGCACTTTTCCTAACTGAGACCAATCTTTGTTCTCACCTATCTATGAACGAGGAGAATCTACGAGGATACGCGGACAATCCACGTATGAGAGATCTCTGGCCCTTTCGGCTCTAATTATTCTCAAATAAAGCGGAGTGGGATGGAAATGGATCAGTGGGTAGGAGCTCTTAATAGAGTTACAATGAAATTGCCAGTTTTGGGCATAAACCTTATGGAAAACCTTAGAAAAAGAATAATTTGACTCAACCCCGTGTTTTTAGGCATCGACCTGCTTTTGGGTTAGGACGAGCTTTTAAAAAGCCTATTTTTGCCTGGTATAGGAGAATGAAAAACATTCTAATTGTGGCTTGTCTATTAGTGGAAATGGGCCGATGAGCTTTAGCCCCTGGGACGGATCAAACAATTCTCTTTTGAAGCCGTGCATTAACTAAAAAAGGCTTGTGGGCTTTCACCGGTAGGGAAGATTCAAATTCGAAGAGATATGCCAATATAGCTTCAGTGGATCTAGTGGGAATGAGATTCTATGCCCAAGTCAGTCTCTTAAGAGTCAAGCTTGACTCTCGGAAGGAGTCTAGATCCTAGTTCAGCTGGACTCTCTCCTACAGCCTCTTTCTCGGGTCTCGGTTTCTGTGCGGCATGAACCCACTAATCAGTTGGTGGGACAGTAGACGGTGTTTGAAATAACCATTGTTTGCGAAATATCATAAGAGCATAAAGCTGTTAACGTAGGTCGGATCCTCACTTTTTTGAATTCGACATTTTTCTGACTTGGGTACCCGGATTAGTAGAATAACGGCATTTGCTATGATCATCTCGACAGTGCATCAATAGATCAAATTTCCAACGCTTGGGGGCATTGTTGAACTTATTACAAACTATCGTGACTCTTGGAGTTGCTATGTTACATCGACCAAACCAATTAAGGCGAAAACTAATCCCAATGTCGCGATGATTGGGATTCATCTTTCAGAAATAGATGGAACAATTGAACATATGGATACAGAGATGGTGCTTGCAACACATGAGGATCATACGAAGACGCCAGATAATGCTGACTCTGTGAACAAGAAAATTGCACCACATGAGACTAAGGAGAAAAAAAAGGATAAGACTACCTTGCGTTACAAGAAAAGAATGGAGATTGAGCGTATGAAACCTTATGGACAATTCAAGGAGGTTATTCTGGTGAACAATGAACCTGACAGGTTATTAAGATCGATAGCGAGTTACCATCTGAGCTTGAGGAGGCATTGTTAGAATGCTTGCGGAGAAATTTTGAAGTATTTGCATGGACATACTCGGATTTGAAGGGAGTAGACCCTAGAGTTGCGGTTCATCACCTAAATGTCAATCCAAATGCTGAGCCTGTTCAATAGAAGAAGAGGCACTTTAGTGATGAAAAGAACAAGGCTGCAAAATTGGAAGTACAAACAAAGTTAGCTGCAGGTCACATATTTGAGCTACGATACTCTGAATGGCTCAGCAACGTTGTGCTGGTACCAAAGAAGCCGACTGTATGGCGAATGTGTGTGGATTACACTGGTTTAAACAAACATTGTCCACGAGATCCTTTCCCTTTACCTAGGATTGATCTCGTGGTTGACTCAACGGCCGAGTGCGCATTACTAAGTCTCTGCGATGCATAGAGTGGATTTCCTCAAATCCTAATGGCGGTAAAAGATCAACACAAAACGGCTTTTATCAGAGACAGAGGCATATTCTGTTACAGAGTGATGACGTTTGGCTTGAAGAATGCAGGTGCAACGTTTCAGAGGTTGGTAGCGAAGGTGTTCTACCATCAAATTGGTAAGACTATGGAGGTTTACATCGATGACATGATTATCAAAAGTCTAAAGGCGGAAGACCACGTTAAACATCTTGATGAGGCCTTTGGTATCATGAAACAATACGGAATGAAGTTAAATCTAAAGAAGTGTACGTTCAAAGTCAAGGCTGGAAAATTTCTGGGCTTCATGGTAAACGAGCAAGGCATTGAAGCTAACCCAGATAACATTAAGGCTATAATGGATCTACCATCTCCCAAGTCCATTCGCGAAGTGCAACGCTTGGTGGGATGAATCACGGCACTCAGCCGTTTTCTTTCACATTCTGCAGAGAAAAGCTTACCTTTCTTCGAGAAGCTATGGAAGACACCTAAGTTTGTCTGGACGGAGGATTGTGAGGAAGCTTTTCGCCAGTTAAAGGTCTATCTCACGACACCACCATTATTATCTAAGCCAAAGGATAACGAGATGCTATATCTCTACTCTGCCATAACAAAGAACTCATTGAGCACAGCACTCGTGCGCGAAGAAGATAGAAAACATCTGCCAATCTATTATGTGAGCAAAGTGTTAAATGGGGCAGAACGAAACTATCTAGAAAACGAAAAGTTAGCATATGAACTCGTGATAACTGCACGGAAGTTGAGGCCATATTTTCAATCATATCCGATCACAATCTTAACTAATCAACCATTGAAGCAAGTTATGGCAAAACCGGAAACATCAGGCAGACTAGTGAAGTGGGCGATCAAGCTAGGCGAGTATGGTTTGGAGTATTTACCAAAGACTGCGATTAAAGCACAAAGGTTGGCGGACTTTATGGCGGAAACTATATCAGAGGCGGAACAAGCGCCTGATGTAGCTGTGATGATGGAGGAAACTAAAAAGGATACATCTGGGATGGCAAAGGAGACATGGACTTTGAACGTGGATGGATCTTCCACGGTTGATGCTGGTGGCGCTGGAGTTTACTTAAGATCGGCGGACGGAAGGGAATTTGACTATGCTATAAGATTGAATTTTCAAGTTACAAATAATCAGGCTGAGTATGAGCTATGCTAGCTGGTATTCAAATGGCAAAATCACTGGGGATAACAAAACTTGTTGCATTCACGGATTCACAATTGATTGCTAATCAATTCGAGTGGAGGTATGAAGCTAAGGAGGCTGCAATAGTGAACTATCTTGACAAGATAAAGGAAGTGACATCAAACTTCGAGACATTTACTATCTCACAAATTCCACGAGCGGAGAACGAAGGGGCCGACTCGCTGTCGCGATTTGCAAGCACCGCTGAAGTCTTTGTTGAAAGGCGGGTTACTCTATTGGCTGCAGAGCACCCTTCGATTGGTAAAGGGGTTGAATCAAAACAAACACAAGCATTGGACTACGCTCTGCCAGTGGAGGTTGAGGAATGTTGGAAGGAAGAGATTGTTGATTACTTACAAAATAGAAATCTGCCAACCGATCCACAAGCGCTCAGAAGGCTCAAGTACAAATCGACAAGATTCAAATGTTCAATGGAGAACTTTACAAAGGACGTTTGAAGGACCACTCTTAAGGTGTCTGTCGCCAACACATGCAAAACAAGTCTTAAGAGAGATTCGTGAAGGAAGCTGTGGAAATCATTCAGAAGGACGATCGTTGGCACAGAAAATACTCCGGCAAGGATTTTTTTTGCCAACTATTATGAGAGATGATTTGGATTACACTAGGAAGTGCAGAAGTTGTCAACTACATGCAAAGATTATTCATACACCTGCACAACCTATGACAACAGTGAGCTATGGATGTCCATTTGATCAATGGGGGATAGATATTGTTGGACCAATGTCGGTAGCTTCTGGAGGTAGAAAATGGTTATTGGTGGCAGTGGAATATTACACCAAGTGGGTTGAGGCCGAAGCACTTGTGTTAATAACGGAGGCTAATGTGAAACAATTTATTTGGAAGAATATCGTATGTAGATTAGGAATTCCAAGGGTCTTAATTTCCGACAATGGAAGGCAGTTCCAAGGATTTAAGATTCAAGACTGGTGCAAGGACATGAAAATTGAACAACGGTTCACATCTGTTACGCATCCTGAGGCAAACGGGCAAGTTGAGGCAACAAACAATACACTAGTGAAAAGTTTGGAGAAAAGGTTGGAAGGAGAGGGACAAGGACGAAAGTGGGCAGAGGAGCTGCCTGGGATACTATGGGCATATCGTACAACGCCTCGAATTTCAACTGGAGAGACTCCATATTTGCTAACATATGGTTCTGAAGCAGTGATACCTGTAGAGATTGGGATGCCAACTTATCGTGTTGTTACATACAATAAGGAACAAGCAATAAGAGCAAGACAAATGGACCTTGAACTGATGGGAGCAACAAGGGAAGAAGCTTACCAACGCACTCAAGCTTACAAATCTATGATGGCTAAAGCTACAATAACAAGGTTCGTTTTCGGAACTTTCAAGTGGGTGACTTGGTATTGAGGAAAGTTGAAGCTACTAAGCATGTTGGGAAGTTGAAGCCGAACTGGGAAGGACCGCATAGAGTGGAAAAAGCAAGCGCCAAAGGATATTACTACTTACAAGAGTTGGGTGGAAGCACTTTGTCACGCCCCTGGAACGTCAAGAACTTAAGAAGGTTTTACAGTTAGGACACTAGCATTCTAACAGCCTTGTGGCACGCTAAGACCGTAGTTTCAATGTTTTATTCGCTTATTCTTTTACGAATTACGAGTCTCCGCACGTGGAATCCAATTGTAATACTTAGGAGCGAACTACGGGGACTTGATTCCCAGCCACCTATATACGGCATGATACGTAGGCAACTCGGAAGTTACTCGAGCTCAATCCCAAAACTTATAAAATTTCCTATTTTATTAAAGTTTGATTGTTTGCCTACATCCTACTTACATGTTTATCAATACAAGCATAGTTAAATCTGAGTTCAAAAACTCAAACGTATAAGTATAAAACTTAGAAAAATTGAGCACCAGCACTCATAAAACGAGAACAAGCCCTCGTAAAGCCTCGCACAAGCCCTCGCACTCATAAAACGAGCACAAGCCCTCGTAAAGCCGAGCACTAGCCCTGGCACTCATAAAACGAGCACATGCCCTCGTAAAGCCAAGCACAAACCCTCGCACTCATAAAACGAGCACAACCCCTAAAGCCAAGCACAAGCCCTCGCACTCATAAAACGAGCACAAGCCCTCGTAAAGCCGAGCACAAGCCCTCGCATTCATAAAACGAGCACAAGCCCTCGTAAAGCCGAGCACAAGTCCTCGCACTCATAAAACGAGCACAAGCACTCGTAAAGCCGAGTATAAGCACTCACAAAATAGACACAAGTACTTTAAAAAAAGTAACAACGATAACACAATTATCATGGAAAGGAAAAACAGATGCACAAGTACTCAATCACAAAGCATACAAGTATGGAAAACACATTCACCAACAAGAGAAGCAAAAAGTTAAAAATGCATAAGGCAAAAAGACACAAGGCCATGTCAAAATTCAAATATGTACCAAAAATGAAGGATAAGCGCCAAAAACGCGCACAAGTCAACAAAATGTACTGAATCAAAAAATACTGTAAGAAGGGAAAGATACTGTACGAATGTGAAGATGTTCTAAAAATGCTAAGGCACAAGCGCCAGATATAAGGCACGCAGGCTAATCAAAACAGCATCAGGCGAGAAGGTTCAACCCTAGCGACTCTATGGCACCCGGACTCTGCTCCTGCATGTCGCAAACGACTCATTCAGGGGGCCAGTGTCGTCAACAGGAGACATCCTACGCGTTGCGGTGACTGGAGTGGGAGCATCTGGCATCACCTGATCTGTCTCCATCGGAACCTCAAGAACCTAAGGGTCGAAGGCCATCTCACCCTCCTCCAGCGTAGCAAACGGCGCAGCAGCAGCGGAAGTAGAAGGCTGCTCATCCAAGTGATTCGCAAGCCACACCTGCTGCAAGGGGAAAACAGGGTCAAATGGATCATGCTTGGGCGAACCAACCTCTACTCCAGGAGCGGGGTCGACAGCAGCGACGGCAGCGCCTGAGGTCTCACCAGCCTCAGCCTCATCCTCCTTCAGGTAATTGAGGATGTTGAAATCCTCCTTCTTGAAGCCCGCATCAAGCGCACCTCGGGCTATGACATCATCCAAGGCCATGTTGTAGCCCTTCGCCGTGTTATACCCACCCCTGGTCATGGAAATCTCCTCCCGAGTCGCGGAGCGGAAAAACTCGATGGCCACATACACCTTCTCATCGTCAGAAAGGTCCTACATCAACATAATCACAAGCAATTAAAGTATAAACACCAGTTAAAGAATGAAGAGTCAAAGAAAAAGTTAGAGTAAAAAGGGGTAACCTCGCGCATTGCCTTCTCATAGCCGTCCTGCTCAGCAGTCAGGAGCGTGGCCTTCATAGCAGCCAGCTCAGCCTCGAGCATCGCACGTGCCTCATAAGCAGCCGCAGCGGCATCCGTCATAATCTTGATCGTATCAACATGATCATTGATGACCGCACTGGCATCAAAAAGATCCCGAGTAAGCTGAGCAGCATGTGCGGCCTCAAACTCAGCAGTGGAACGCTGCAAGTCACCAACGACCACCAGCAATTTCTTCTCAACCTGAGCTGCCTCCTCCTTAGCTTTCTTCTCAAGGATCTGGGCCTGGACCGCTGAGCTACGATGCCTCTCCAGCATCGAGTTGTACTGGCTCTGAGAATTCATGGCAATGTCAAAGTTCTCTGCCATAGTGTGGGCGTTGATAAAGAACTGCAGAGGATAAGGAAAGTTAGTACAAATAACAAGACACAACAAAAAGAGCGACTGGCATAAAAAATTACTAAGTAGAAAACTATTAAATCTACTAACCTTGCACATGGACAGTGCCATGTGGCTGATCAGCTTCTCGTGGCCAAGCTCCTTGAAGTACATCTTGCAGTCGAAGGCAGGCATGAATCCCTTCATCAGACAAAGAGCAGTGGTGTCAGTCATCTTGAACTGACCCGCTTCAACAGAGGCCCGAACAATCTCCTCGACGTCAATATCAAGCTCGCCCTCCTCATACGTGATCGACGTGTCATACGCAGGCCGCTTTCCACGACGACGGTCCTCAGAAGACGAAGGCCTCTTCATTGCAGTAGGGTCAGGACCCATCTCGTTCCCTCGACGAACTGCCTCCACAACAGGTGCAATCCTCACTCTCTCAGTTAAAGAAGGAGGTGGAGGAGAGCGCTCCGGGACGAATGGCTTAGCATCGACCGGCGGCGAAGAAGGAGCAGCAGTAGAAGTCGACTGCGAAGGAGCCAGAGATGGAGCAGGCGCGGAACCCCTACTACGACTCGACCCTTGTGTCGAGCCAGCAGCAGTAGTAGAGGGAGCATGGGCGTTGGAAGCCCGAGAGCTGGTACAAGCACCAATAGACTTGGCACCCCGACGACTAGTCTTCTCAGGGATAGGCGCCGTAGTCTGTGGTGCATTGGCACTCCTCTTCATAGCCGCAAGCTTTTACTTCGTCATGATTCTTCGCTCTGCAAAGCAAAAACAATAAGAGGTTAGAAGATACAAAAAGAATAAAGAAATGACAAACCAGAAACAGTAACATGCATCATAATATACCAAAAAGGGAAGATTCAACAGCAGCATGATGAGTAAAACCATCGACCCGCAAAACTGCGGACGTGGTCAACTCAAAGGCATCAAACTGATGCTCCTTAAGCGCATCAATCACCGTCTGAGTGTAGACAATAGCAGGACATGGGGGCAACCGGCACGCGTCAGTCCAAAGCCTCTTGAATCGAAATTCTTATGGCTTGGACTCCTTCACAAAGAACCATTGTTTCTTCCAGTGCGCCCCAAAACTCGACTGCAACTCAGACAGGAAGGACTGCTTCTTCCTTGAACTCAAAAATAGAACCCGGCGTCAACACCCTTGTTGCGGAATTTGACCAGAAACAGGTGCCAGAAACCGTTCACCGAATAGGGCAGGTTGAAGACGCGGGTGAGCATAACATACGCATACATCTGAATATACGCGTTTGGTGTAAAGTGTGAAGGGCATGAGTTCAAGGAGCTCATTATCTCTGATACTATTGGGTCAATGGGAAACCTAAGACCGCACTGAAGGTAACTGTTGAAAACGGTGAGAGTCCCCTCATGCGGGTTATTCATCCTATCGTCTGGCCCCGGTACTATGACTTGGTAGGTATCAGGAATATCATAGGTTTCGCGGTAATAACTTATATCGTTTGGCAAAGCGGAAGGAAATTGGTTAAAATTGAGAATGTTGTGGATAGGGCTTGGAGCAGGAAATTGGTTAATGCCCTCGGCGGCTAACTCCTCAATAGTCTCATCTACGATGGTGGGATTAATAGAAAGAGCGTCAGTAGTCAGGTCAAGATTGGGGGTATCAGAAGGTGGAGCCATATATATTACAATGCTAGTCCTAGCAGAAGTAACCTCATGCTCATCCTCACCTAAAATGTCTACCTCCCTATCTGAGCCCCTATCCTCACTAGATGAAGTATTGTCAGAGGAATCGTCACTACTGTTGCTAGTGGACTCGTCATCCTTCGACCTATTAGACCTAGTACTTTCGTGGCTACTATTGCTGGTAGACTCCCTATCGTAAATATGCGCCCTAAAAGGGTTCAAGGTAAGGGATTACCGGAATGAGGGTCAAGGTCGATGAAGAGTTCTTCACTCGGATCCCGCTGCTCGTATAACCTTTGAGCAGGAACAAACAGTTTCGGTGCACCAGGAACTCAGATCTTTTCAGGCTCTCATTGACGAGGCCGGTAGGGAGATGCCGGGCGCCTTGTGTTCGAATTGCGAGATTGCTGTGATGATTTTGGTAGGATCGAGAGGAAGACGGACGAGATTGGTCGCGCGTGTTGCAGTATGGTCTAGGATTAGACTCTGACGGTGGGATGGAAGGATGCCTTGGAGATCGGCTACGCCGAAGACGAGCCGTTGTAGCAAAATCTAAAATAAATTGACTCGTTTAACATATGATAAAAATCTTCAAAACTTAAAAGATTTTACAAGTGTTACAACTCGAAATAATTGGTGTCTTTCGACCTATTATTTCGAGTTATCAGGGTAATTCCGACGTACGGAGGACAAACAAGTAAAAGCGCACATTTTCGAACTACTTTGGATATATTTTGAGCTATCTGCACTGTTCACTATGGGAGTATTTCGAGCTATGTATTTCGATCTATTTTTTGAGAGCTCTAGATTGCAGCGTGCGCGAGAAATGAAGAAATGCATTTCAGTGCAGAGTATTTATAGGGGAAATGATGAGTAAATTACGAAAATGCCCTCACTTTGACCTATAGCCCATTTCGACCTATTTTAAAATTCGATCTAAAGAAATTCGAGTTACTTCATGATGTACCATTTTCGGTACCGCCACGTCATAATATCCGATACAGTACCACGAACGTATTCGGGACATATTATGCCATGTCAGCACCATTAATTTTTATTGCAAAATTACAATTCAAGGCAAAACTCGGAAATCAGGCCCAAGTAGGCCCACATCAAGCCCATGCAGGCCCAATTTGGGCTCGAACAGGCCTATTTTGAGCTATTTCAAGCCCAATTCGATCTATCTGGGGCCCAATTCGATCTATCTTAAGGTCCAGTTCGACCTATTTGGAGGCGCAATTCGAGCTATTCCAAAATAGCTCTAATTCAAGCTATCTTGAATCACAGTTCTACTTGGAGTGCAATTCTAGCTGAATAAGGACTCTTAATACTATATAAGGGGTCCCATGACTCATTTTCAGGTACATTTTTATATTTTCAAGCATTCATTTTGAGCAATATTAGTCGAATTCGAGCTATAGAGCAATCATTTCGAACTGATTGAAATAGCTCTCGTTCGACCTATATTGAGTGCATTTCAAGTTATTTGAGGGCTTCATTTCGATCTATTTGATGACCTTCATTTCGACTTATAGTGCCACTTCGAGGTGTTTGTTTTCGACCTATTCAACATATTTTGATCTATATTTTTGAGCTATTGTCTCTCACGACAAGATCTCACATTCCCACCCATCTGACTTGAGCGTCGGAGCGCCTTCGCCGGAGAAGGCATCGACTTAGTTTACGTGTGGTGTTGAGTGCAGGTTCCGAACTCAAAAGCTACTTAAGGATCCAGTAGGGACTAAAGCAGTCTGACGTGGAGTGTTGGAGAGTGGACACGTATCCAGACGAAAATACCCCACATCAGCAGGATTAAAGCCTAAATCTAGAGGCTCCGTTTTTGATAAACTAGTAGTCCTATTTCATCGAAAACGGGACAAGGAACATTAGCCATTGATTCGACATAAGCCTTGTCGTATTTTGTGCAAATTGATTCATTTAGGGCCTGAGAAACGGGCGTTTTCAACAAAAATAGAAAAAAGCAAATAATTTAGAAATTAAAGGATTAAACGCGTGGAACGCATTCCAACAAACGTAATGCAATTCCGAGTCTTATGGAAATTAAAATAACTTAATCAAAGAAGAAGAAAAATGGCAAAAATAGGGGTTTTTGCAGAAATTTGATACACGCATGATTAAAGGCTAAATCTGGAACAGTTAATTTTTGATAAATCAATAGTCCTATTTATCGAAAATGGGTCAAGGAACATTAGTAAATTATTTGCCATGAGATTTGTCGTATTTTTGGCAAATTCATTCGTTTAGGCCCCAAAATGAGCGTTTTTCCCCAAAAATGAAAAAAAAATAAAAATGATTTGTGAAATTAAAACACTAAATGCGTGTAAGACACTACAACAAACGGAATGCAATTCCGAGTGTTGTGGAATGGGAGATAAGAAAATAAAAAGATTACGAAAAATGACAAAAATGGGCGTTTTTGCAGAAATTCGATGCACGCAAGATTAAAAGCTAAATTTGGAGCGTTCCATTTTTGACAAATTAATAGTCCTATTTCATCATAAACGGGGTCAAGTAACATAAGTCATTGATTTGCCATGATGTTTGTCGTATTTTGGGCATATTCATTTATTTAGCCCGTAAAACAGGCGGTTTTCACAAAAACGGAAAATAACAAAATAATTTATGAAATTAAAACACTAAACGCGTGGAACACGCTCCATTATACAAAATGCAAGTCCGAGTCTTATGGTGAGAAACAACTAAATCAAAACTTTCAAAAAACGGCAAATAGGGGCGTTTTTGCAGAAATTTGATGCACGCATGATTTAAGACTAAATCTGGAGGCTACATTTTTGATAAATTAATAGTCCTATTTCACAAAAAACAGGACAAGGAACATTATCCATTGATTCGACATGAGCCTTGTCGTATTGTGTGCGGATTGATTAATTTAGGGCTTGAGAAACAGGCATTTTGAAATTAAATTATTAAACGCGTGGAACACATTCCAACAAACGTAATGCAATTCCGAGTCTTATGGAAATTGAAATAAGTAAATCAAAATTAAGAAAAACGGCAAAAACAGAGATTTTTGCAGAAATTTGATACACGCATGATTAAAGGCTAAATCTGGAGGGGTCAATTTTTGACAAACTAATAGTTCTATTTCATCGGAAACGGGTCAAGGATTATTAGTGATTGATTCGCCATGAGATTTGTCGTATTTTTGGTAAATTTATTCATTTAGGCCCTAAGAGGGGCATTTTTCAACAAAAAGAAAAAAAAAACTAAATGATTTGTGAAATTAAAGCACTAAATGCGTTGAAGACACTCAAACAAACGGAAGGCAATTCCGAGTCTTGTGGAAAGGGAGATAACTAAATGAAAAATTACGAAAAACGGCAAAATGGGCATTTTTGCAGAAATTCGTTGAACGCAGGATTAAAAGCTAAATTTGGAGCCTACCGTTTCTGACAAATTAATAGTCCTATTTCATCATAAACGGGTCAAGTAACATTAGACATTGATTTTCCATGATCTTTGTCGTATTTTGGGCATATTCATTCATTTAGGCCGTAAAACGGGCGTTTTCCACAAAAAACAAAAAATAAATTACGAAATTAGAACTCTAAATGCATGGAACACGCTCCAACATACGAAATTCAAGTCCGAGTCTTATGGAGAGAAACAACTAAATCAAAAATTTTGAAAAACGGGAAAAATGGTCGTTTTTCCATAAATTTGATGCACGCTGGATAGAAGCCTAAATCTACACGCTTTGTTTTTGATAATTAGAAGTCCTATTTCATCGAAAATGGGACAAGGAACATTGGCAATTGATTCGATATGACCCTTGTCGTGTTTTGTGCAAATTGATTCATTTAGGGCTTTAGAAACGGGCGTTTTTCACAAAAACAGAAAAAAACCAAATAATGTTTGAAATTAAAGGATTAAACGCATGGAACAGATTCCAACAAACATAATGCAATATCGAGTCTTGTGGAAATTGAAATAACAAAATAAAAAATAACAAAAAACGCCAAAAACGGGCGCTTTTGCTGAATTCGATGCGATGAAAGGATAAATCTGGAGCGGTCAATATTAGACAATTTAATAGTCCTATTTCATTGGAGACGGGCCAAGGAATATTAGTAATTTATTCGTTTCGGCCCTAAAACGGGCGTTTTTCCCCAAAAAGTGGAAAAACAAAAAACTAAATGATTTGTGAAATTAAAGCACTCAATGCGTGGAAGACACTCCAACAAACGGAATGCAATTTCGAGTCTTCTGGAAAGGGAGATAACAAAATGAAAAACTATGAAAAACGACAAAATGGGCGTTTTGCAGAAATTCGATACACGCAGGATTAAAAGCTAAATTTGGAGCGTTCCGTTTTTTACAAATTAATAGTCCTATTTCATCATAAACGGGTCAAGTAACATTAGTCATTGATTTGCCATGATCTTTGTCGTACTTTGGGCATATTCATTCATTTCGGCCGTAAATCGGGCGTTTTTCACAAAAAACAGAAAATAATAAATTAATTGATCAAATTAGAAAACTAAACGTGTGGAACACGCTCCAACATACAAAATGCAAGTCCGAGTCTTACGGAGAGAAACAACTAAATCAAAATTTCAAAAAACGATAAAAATGGGTGTTTTTGCAGAAACTTGATGCACGCAGGATTGAAGCCGAAATCATGAGGCTACATTTTTGATAAGTTAATAGTCCTATTTTATTAAAAATGGGACAAGAAACATTAGCCATTGATTCGACATGAGCCTTGTCGTATTTTGTGCAAATTGATTCATTTCGGGATTGAGAAACGGGCGTTTTTCACAAAAACAGAAAAGAAAAACCATATAACTTTTGAAATTAAAGGATTAAATGCTTGGAACACATTACAGAAAACGTAATGCAATTCCGAGTATTATGGAAATTTAAATAACTAAATCAAAAATTAAGAAAACCGGCAAAAACGGGGGTTTTTGTAGAAATTTGATACACGCATGATTAAAGGCTAAATCTGGAGGGGTCAATTTTTGAATGATTGATAGGCCTATTTCATTGGAAACGGGTCAAGGAACATTGGTAATTGATTCGCCATGAGATTTGTCGTATTTTTTGCAAATTCATTCGTTTAGGCCCTAAAACGGGCGTTTTTCCCCAAAAATGGAAAACAAAAAACTAAATGATTTGTGAAATTAAAGCACTAAATGCGTGGAAGACACTCCAGCTAAGGGAACGCAATTCTGAGTCTTGTGGAAAGGGGGATAACAAAATGAAAAATTACGAAAAACGACAAAATGGGCGTTTTTGCAGAAATTCGATGAACGTAGGATTGAAGCCGAAATCTGCAGGCTCTATTTTTGATAAATTAATAGTCATATTTTATCGAAAACGGGACAAGGAACATTAGCCATTGATTCGACATGAGCCTTGTCGTATTTTGTGCAAATTGATTCATTTCGGGCCTGAGAAACGCGCGTTTTTCACAAAATAGAAAAAAACCATATAACTTTTGAAATTAAAGGATTAAATGCGTGGAACACATTACAAAAAATGTAATGCAATTCCGAGTATTATGCAAATTTAAATAACTAAATCAAAAATTAAGAAAACCGGCAAAAATGGGGTTTTTGAGAAGTTTGATACACGCATGATTAAAGGCTAAATCTGGAGGGGTCAATTTTTGAAAGATTGATAGGCCTATTTCATTGGAAACAGGTCAAGGAACATTGGTAATTGATTCGCCATGAGATTTGTTGTATTTTTTGCAAATTCATTCGTTTAGGCCCTAAAACGGGCATTTTTCACCAAAAATGGAAAAACAACACTAAATGATTTGTGAAATTAAATCACTAAATGCGTGGAAGACACTCCAAGAAACGGAATGCAATTCTGAGTCTTGTGGAAAGGGAAATAACAAAATGAAAAATTACGAAAAACGACAAAATGGGCGTTTTTGCAAAAATTCGATACACGCTCCTATTAATAGTCCTATTCCATCATAAACGGTTCAAGTAACATTAGTCACTGATTTGCCATGAACTTTTTCACATTTTGGGCATATTCATTCATTTACGCTGTAAAACGAGCATTTTTCACAAAAACGGAAAATAACGAAATAATTTATAGAATTAGAATACTAAATGCGTGGAACACGCTTCAACATATGAAATGCAATCCGAGTCTTATGGAGAGAAACAACTAAATCGAAAATTTCAAAAAACGGCAAAAATGGGCCTTTTTGCAGAAATTTGATGCACGCAGGATTGAAGCCTAAATATGCAGGTTTCGTTTTTGATAAACTAATAGTCCTATTCCATCAAAAACGGGACAAGGAACATTAGCCATTGATTCAACATAAGCCTTGTTGTATTTTGTGCAAATCAATTCATTTAGGGCCTGAGAAACTGGCGTTTTCACAAAAACAAAAAAAAACCTAAATAAATTTATGAAATTAATGCACTTAACCCACGGAACACAGTCCAACAAACGAAATTCAATTCCGAGACTTATGGAAATTAAAATGACAAAATAAAAACTACAAAAAACGCAAAAAAATAGGCGTTTTTGCTGAAATTTGATGCACGCAGAATGAAAGGCTAAATGTAGTGTGGTCCGTTTTTGACAAATCGATAGTCCTATTTCACCATAATTGAGTCAAGGAACAATAATCATTAATTCGCCATGAGTTGTGTCTTATTTCGAGTAAATTCATTCGTTTTGGCCGTAAAACGGGCATTTTTCACACAAATGGAAAACGGAATGCAATTCTCAGTCTTATGGAAATAGAAATAACTAAATCAAAAATTACAAAAAACATGCAAAAAACGGGTGGTTTTGCAGAAATTTGATGCACGCAGGATTAAAGGCTAAATCTGGAGCGGTCAATTTTTGACAAATTAATAATGCTATTTCATCGAAAACGGGTCAAGTGACATTCGTCATTGATTCACCATGGGATTTGTCGTATTTTTGGCTAATTCATTCGTTTAGGCCCTAAATCGGGTGTTTTTCCCCCAAAAACGAAAAAAAACTAAATGATTTATTAAAGCACTAAATGGGTGGAACAAGCTCCAACAAACGGAATGCAATTCCGAGTCTTGTGGAAAGGGAGATAACAAAATGAAAAATTACGAAAAACGGGAAAAATGGGCTTTTTTGTAGAAATACGATGCACGCACGGTTAAAAGATAAATGTCGAATGCTCCGTTTTTGAAAATTTAATAATCCTATTTCTTCAGAAACGGGTCAAGTAACATTAGTCATTGATTTGCCATGATCTGTGCCGTGTTTTTGGGCCTATTCATCATTAAAGCCGTAAAACATGGGTTTTTCAATAAAAAATGGAAAATAACCAAATAAATCATGAAATAAGAGCCCTAAACGCGTGGAAGACACTCCAACATATGAAATTCAATTTCGAGTCTTATTGAAAGAGAAACAACTAAATGAAAATTTTCAAATATCGACATTTTTGAAGAAATTTTATGGACGGGGGATTAAAGGCTAAATGTGTAGCTAAAAGGTTTTAACAAATTAATAGTCCTATTTCATCATAAATGGGTCAAGTAATATTAGTCAAATATTTACCATGATTTGTGTCGTATTTTGTTCATATTCTTTCATTTAGGCCCTAAAACGAGTGGTTTTTACAAAAACGGGAAATAACCAAATATGACAGGGTTAAAGGCTAAATCTGGAGGGTCCGATCTGGATAAATTAATAGTCCTATTTCATCATAAACGTGTCAAGGAACAATAGTCGTGTTGTATTTTGTGCAAATTGATCGGGCATTTTTGTCAAAAATAAAATAAAGCTAAATCAATGAAAAATTACAAAAAAGACAAAAACAAGCGTTTTTGCTGAATTTTGGTGCACGCAGGATGAAAGGTAAATCTGGAGCGGTCCGCTTTTGAAAACTCAATTGTCCTGTATCATCATAATCGGGGTCAATGAACATTAATCATCAATTTTCCACGACTAGTGTCATATTTTGGGCGAATTCATTCGTTTTTGTCTGAAACGGGGGTTTTTCACAAAAAAAAAAGGGGAAAAAACCACATAATTTACGAAATTAAAGCACTAAACGCGTGGAACAAACTCAAAAAACCAAATGCAATTCCCGGTCTTATGGAAAGGGAAATAACGAAATGAAATATTACAAAAAACAGCAAAAATGGGCGTTTTTGCAGAAATTCGATGCACGCAGGATTAAAAGGTAAATGGGAGCGGTCCATTTTTTAAAAATTAATAGTCCAATTTCATTGGAAACGGGGTCAAGTAACATTAGTCATTGATTTGCCATTATCTGTGTCGTATTCTGGGCATATTTATTCATTTAGTCCGTAAACCGGGCGTTTTTCCACAAAATGGAAAAAAACCAAACGAATTTTGAAATTAAAGCACTATATGCGTAGAACGGTCCAACAAACGGAATGCAATTCCGAGTCTTGTGGAAAGAGAAACAACTAAATAAAAAATTACGAAAAGGGTAAAAATGGGCGTTTTTCGCCGAAATTTGATGCACACGGGATTAAAGGCTAAATGTGGAGCACTCCGTGTTTGACAAATTAATAGTTCTATTTAACCAGAAACGAGTCAAGTAACATTATTCATTGATATGCCATGATCTGTGTCGTGTTTGTGGGCATATTCGTCATTTAAGCCGTAAAACGGGGTTTTTCACAAAAAATGAAAAATGACCAAATAAATTATGAAATTAGAGCACTAAACGTGTGGAAGACACTCCAACATACGGAATTCAATTCCGAGTCTTATGGAAAGAGAAACAACTAAATAAAAAATTTCAAAAACCAGCGTTTTTGAAGAAATTTTATGGACGCAAGATTAAAGGCTAAATGTGTAGGGAAAAGGGTATAACAAATTAATAGTCTTATTTCATCGGAAACGGGTCAAGTAACATTCACTACAGGAAAATGGAACAACGCCCACGCTTTTGTGGCAACACTTTGGCAAAACGTTGGTAAAGATTCTCCGGAGGGACTATTCGTCCACGTTTTGGTAAGGTGGTTAATTGTGTTCCTATAGCAATAACATAGGTAATGACGTCATTGTAGTACCAACTCTTTAGCTTAGAAGCGTTATTGTATCTGCAGTCTTACAACGACGCTTCCAACCCGTTAGTGAAGTGTTGTTATCATCAGTGTTGTTGTAGATTGGTAGCTACACCAATGCCTTTATTGAGTTGTTATTGTAGAAGGAGTCAACACCAACATGTAACAAAAGTCATTAGCTTCTAGAGATTGCACCAACAGGCTTCTAAAATTGTTACTATTCTCAAATAAAAGGAAAAAAAAATGTACAATCTTCTAACTCACAACACTCGAAACCTTAGAATCTTGTCGCCCCAATATCACCACCGATTTCACCGTCAATTTCCCCGCCGGTTGATTTCGCCGTAAAGGCTTTCTCCGGCATCCGCCTCCAGTTGCACAACTCAGATCTTTCTCCGGCTTTCTCCTTTGTTTTTGTAGAATTCAGTAGGAAGAGTCCATATATCTTTACATCATAAGGATAACCTATTTATACAAGAGAAACATTAAAGTCTAACTCACTCCCCTTACCTCATTATTATACACCCATACCTATCATCTAATACCTCATCTACCCACTTTAATATCTGACAGAAAGTTATTTCTGCACCTAGACTAATAACTACAGAACCTTCCTAAATAATACAGATAACAGCTATCTAATATACAATATTTCTACACTCACCCTAAAGCTGGACTGTACATATTGTACATTACTAGCTTGGAACAAAGTTCTTCAAATGATGTTCGGATTAATGCCTTTGTGAGAATGTCTGCCAATTGTTGATGTGAGGCGTATACAATAGGTTAATGACCTTAGTCTCTATCTTTTCACTGATGAAATGGCGGTCCAATTCAATGTGTTTTGTTCGATCATGGTGGACGGGATTTTTAGCAATGCTGATTGCTACTTGATTGTCACAAAACAAGTTGATAGAAGAGACTTCAGCTTGTAGTTCAGTTAAAAGACGTTTCAACCACATTCCTTCGCATATCCCATGTGCCATGGATCAAAATTCAGCTTCAGCGCTGCTCTTGGCTACTACAAGCTGCTTTTTACTTCTCCATGTGACCAAATTACCCTACACAAATGTGCATTTTGGGAAAATTCATTTGTTTACGCTCTAAATCGTGCAATACACGTTTTTGCTATTTTGGCGAATCAACGAATTTTGATCACTTTTGTGTTGTAGGACTTGAGTCGTATTTTGGGTAAATTCATTCGTTTAGGCTCTAAAACGAGCAATGCACGTTTTTTGCCATTTTTGGCGAATCAACGAATTTTGATCATTTATGTGTTGTTCTAAACCTTTTCTATAAGCTTCCTTGACTTGTGTCGTATTTCGGGTAAATTCAGTCGTTTAGGCGCTAAAATGTGCAATGCACGTTTTTCCCGTTTTTGGCGAATCAACGAATTTTGATCATTTTTGTGTTGTTCTCAAGCTTTTCTATAAGCTTCCTTGACTTGTGTCGTATTTTGAGCAAATTCATCCGTTTAGGCTCTAAATCGTGGAATGCACGTTTTTGCTGTTTTTGGGGAATCAACGAATTTAGATTTTTTTGTGTGTTGTTCTCAAGCTTTTCTATAAGTTTCCAGGACTTGTGTCGTATTTTGGGCAAATTCATTCGTTTAGGCTCTAAAACGTTTAATTACAAGTTTTTGCTGTTTTTGGCAAATCAACGAATTTTGATCATTTTTATGTTGTTCTCAACCTTTTCTATAAGCTTCCATGACTTGTGTCGCATTTCGAGTAAATTCAATCGTTTAGGCGCTAAAATGTGCAATGCACGTTTTTCCCGTTTTTGGCGAATCAACGAATTTTGATCATTTTTGTGTTGTTCTCCAGCTTTTCTATAAGCTTCCTGGACTTGTGTCGTATTTTGGGCAAATTCATCCGTTTAGGCTCTAAAACGTGGAATGCACGTTTTTGTTGTTTTTGGGGACTCAACGAATTTTGATCCTTTTTTGTGTTGTTCTCAACCTTTTCTATAAGCTTCCATGACTTGTGTCGTATTTTGGGCAAATTCTTTCGTTTCGGCTCTAAACCGTGCATTGCACGATTTTTTCCAATTTTGGCGAATCATCGAATTTCGATCTGTTTTTGTAGTTCTCAACCTTTTCTATAATCTTCCAAGACTTTTGTCAAATTTTGGGTAGATTCATTCGTTTAGGTTCTAAAACATTCAATTCATGTTTTAGCCGCTTTCGACGAATCAACGAATTTTGATTGTGTTGTTCTCAAACTTTTCTATAAGCTTCCTGGATTTGTGTCGTATTTTGGGCAAATTGATTCGTTTAGGCTCTGACCGTGCAATGCACGTTTTTGCTGTTTTTGGTGAATCAACGAACTTTGGGACTTTTTGTGTTGTTCTCAACCTTTTCTATAAACTTCCTGGAGTTGTGTTGTATTTTGGGAAAAGTCCTTCGTTTAGGCTATAAAACTTGCAATGCACGTTTTTGCTGTTTTTGGCTAATCAACAAATTTTGATCATTTTTGTGTTGCTCTCAACCTTTTCTATAAGGTTCCAAGACTTTTGTCGTATTTTGGGCAAATTCATTCGTTTAGGCTCTAAAAAGTGCATTGCACGTTTTTGATGTTTTCTGGGAAATAACAAATTTAATCATTTTTGTGTTGCTCTCAACCTTTTCTATAAGCATCCATGACTTGTGTCGCATTTCGGGCAAATTTATTCGTTTAGGCTCTAAAACGTGCAATGTATGGTTTTGCCGTTTTTGGTGAATCAACGTATTTTTATCCTTTTTGAGTTTTTCTAAAACTTTTCGAGAAGCTTCCATGACTGATATGGTATTTTTGGCAAATTCATTCGTTTAGACTCTAGAACGTGCAATGTAGGTTTTTGCCATTTTTGGCAAATCAAGGATTTTTGATCATTTTTGTGTTCTTCTAAACCTTTTCTATAAGCTTCCTGGAGTCGTTTAGGCTCTAAAACGTGCAATGCACGTTTTTCCCGTTTTTGGCGAATCAACAATTTTTGATCATTTTTGTGTTTTTTTCAAGCTTTTCTATACGCTTCCTTGACTTGTGTCGTAATTTGGGCAAATTCATCCGTTTAGGCTCTAAAACGTGGAATGCACGTTTTTGCTGTTTTTGGCGAATCAACGAATTTTGATCATTTTTGTGTTGCTCTCAACCTTTTCTGTAAGCTTCCATGACTTGTGTTGTATTTTGGGCAAATTCATTCGTTTAGGATCTAAAAAGTGCATTGAACGTTTTTGATGTTTTTGGCGAAATAACGAATTTTGATCATTTTTGTGTTTTCTCAACCTTTTCTATAAGCATCCATGACTTGTGTCGCATTTTGGGCAAATTAATTCGTTTAGGCTCTAAAACGTGCAGTGTATATTTTTGCCGTTTTTGGTGAATCAACGAATTTTTATCCTTTTTGGGTTTTTCTAAAACTTTTCGAGAAGCTTCCATGACTTATATCGTATTGTTGGAAAATTCATTCGTTTAGGCTCTAAAATGTGTAATGCAGGTTTTTGCCGGTTTTGGCGAATCAACGAATTTTGATCATTTTTGTGTTGTTCTAAACCTTTTCTATAAGCTTCCTGGACTTGTCTCGTATTTTGGGTAAATTCAATCGTTTAGGCTCTAAAACGTACAATGCACGTTTTTCCCATTTTTGGCGAATCAACGAATTTTGATTATTTTTGTGTTTTCTCAAGCTTTTCTATAAGCTTCTTGACTTGTATCGTATTTTGGGCAAATTCATCCGTTTAGGCTCTAAAAGGTGGAATGCACGTTTTTGTTGTTTTTGGGGAATCAACGAATTTAGATCCTTTTTGTGTTGTTCTCAAGATTTTCTATAAGCTTCCATGACTTGTGTTGTATTTTGGGCAAATTCATTCGTTTAGGCTCTAAAACGTGCAATGCACGTTTTTGCCTATTTTGGCGAATCAACAAATTTTGATCATTTTTGTGTTGTTCTCAAGCTTTTATATAAGCTTCCATGACTTGTGCCGTATTTTGGGCAAATTCATTCGTTTAGGCTCTAAAAACGTGCATTGCGCGTTTTTTTCCGTTTTTGGCGAATCATCGAATTTTTATCATTTTGGTGTAGTTCTCAACCTTTTCTATAATGTTCCATGACTTGTGTCGTATTTTGGGTAGATTCATTCGTTTAGGCTCTAAAACGTTCAATGCACGTTTTTGCCGCTTTCGGCGAATCAACGAATTTTTATTTGTGTTGTTCTCAAACTTTTCTATAAGCTTCCTAGACTTGTGCCGTATTTTGGGCAAATTCATTTGTTTAGGCTCTAAACGTGCAATGCACGTTTTTGCTGTTTTTGGTGAATCAACCAACTTTGAGACTTTTTGTGTTTTTCTCAACCTTTTCTATATGCTTCCATGATTTTTGTCGTATTTTTGGCAAATTCATTCGTGTACGCTCTAAAACGTGCATTGCACGTTTTTGCCATTTTTTGCGAATCAACGAATATTGATCATTTTTGTGTTGATCTCAACCTTTCCTATAAACTTCCTGGACTTGTGTCGTATTTTGGGAAAATTCATTTGTTTAGGCTATAAAACGTGCAATGCACAATTTTGCTGTTTTTGGCTAATTAACGAATTTTGATCATTTTTGTTTTGCTCTCAACCTTTTCTATAAGCTTCCCATGACTTGTGTCGTATGTTGGGCAAATTCATTCGTTTGTGTGTTGTTCTCAACCTTTTCTATAAGCTTCTTAGTCTTGTGTCGTATTTTGGGAAAATTCATCCTTTTAGGCTCTAAAACGTGCAATGCACATTTTTGCTATTTTTGGGGAATCAACGAATTTAGATTCTTTTTGTGTTGTTCTCAATCTTTTGCAATAAGCTTCCAGAACTTGTGTTGTATTGTTAGGAAATTCATTCGTTTAGGCACTAAAACATGCAATGCACGTTTTTGCCATTTTTGGCAAATCAACGAATTTTAATCATTTTGTGTTGATCTCAACCTTTTCTATAAGCTTCCTCGACTTGTGTCGTATTTTTGAAAAATTCATTCGTTTAGGCTCTAAAATGTGTGATGCACGTTTTGCTGTTTTTGGCGAATCAACGAATTTTGATCATTTTTGTGTTGTTCTCAACCTTTTCTATAAGCTTCCATGACTTGTGTCGCATTTTTGGCAAATTCATTCGTTTAGGCTATAAAACGTGAATTGCACGTTTTTTTTTGTTTTTGGTGTATCAACGAATTTAAATCCTTTTTGTATTATTCTCAACCTTATCTATAAGCTTTAAGGACTTGTGTCGTTTTTTGGGAAAATTCATTCGTTTAGGTTCTAAAATGTGGAATGCACGTTTTTGCTGTTTTTGCCGAACTAACGAATTTTGATAATTTTTGTGTTGTTCTCAACCTTTTCTATAAGCTACCTCGACTTGTGTCTTATTTTGGGTAAATTCATTCGTTTAGGCTCTAAAACGTGCAATGCACGTTTTTCCCGTTTTTTGAGGATCAATGAATTTTGATCATTTTTGTGTTGTTCTCAAGCTTTTCTATTAGCTTCCTAGACATGTGTCGTATTTCAGGCAAATCCATCCGTCTAGGCTCTAAAACGTAGAATGCACGTTTTTGCTGCTTTTGGGGAATCAATGAATTTAGATCCTTTTTGTGTTGTTTTCAACCTTTTCTATAAGCTTCCAGAACTTGTGTCGTATTTTGGATAAATTTCATTCATTTAAGCAAAAAAACGTGCAGGTTTTTTCTATTTTTGGCGAAATAACGAATTTTGGTAATTTTTTGTTGATCTCAACCTTTTCTATAAGCTGCCTAGACTTGTGTCGTATTTTGGGAAAATTCATTCGTTTAGGCTGTTAAAAGTGCAATGCACGTTTTTGCTATTTTTGGCGAATCAACGAATTTTGATCATTTTTGTTTTGTTCGGAACATTTTCTATAAGTTTCCTGGGCAAATTCATCTGTTTAGACTCTAAAACGTGCAATGTACGTTTTTGCTGTTTTTGATGAATAAACGAATTTTTATCCTTTTTGTGTTTTTTTCAAACTTTTCTAGAAGCTTCCATGACTTGTGTGGTATTTTGGGTAAATTCATTCTATTACACTCTAAAACGTGCAATGCACATTTTTGCTATTTTTGGTGAATCAACGAATTTTAATCCTTTTTGTGTTGTGCTCAACCTTTTCTATAAGCTTCCATAACTTGTGCCGTAGTTCGGGCAAATTCATTCGTTCAGGCTCTAAAACGTGCAATGCATGTTTTTGCTAGTTTTGGTGAATCATCGAATTTGATCATTTTTGTTGCTGTCAACCTTTTCTATATGCTTCCAGGACTTGTTTCGTATTTTGGCAAATTCATTCGTTTAGGCTCTAAAACGTGCAATGCACGTTTTTGCTGTTTTTGGAGAATCAACGAATTTTGATCATTTTTGTGTTGTTCTCTACCTTTTCTATAAGCTTCCACGACTTGTGTCGTATTTAGGGCAAATTCATTGGTTTAGGCTCCAAAACGTGCAATGCACGTTTTTGCCGTTTTTGGTGAATCAAGGAACTTTGATCCTTTTTTAGAACAACCTTTTCTATAAGCTTCCATGACTTGTGTTGTATTTTGGGTAAATTCATTCGTCTAGGCTATAAAATGTGCAATGCACGTTTTTGCTGTTTTTGGTGAATCAACGAATTTTGATCCTTTTTGTGTTGTGCTCAACCTCTTCTATAAGCTTCCATGACTTGTGTCGTATTTTTGGCAAATTCATTCGATCAGGCTCTAAAACGTGCAATGCGAGTTTTTGCTGTTTTTGGTGAATCAACGAATTTTGATCCTTTTTGTGTTGTTCGCAACCTTTTCTAAGCTTCCATGACTTGTGTCGTATTTTAGGCAAAGTCATTCGTTTAGTCTGTAACACGTGCAATGCACATTTTTGCTGTTTTTGGAGAATCAAGGAATTTTGATTTTTTTTGTGTTGTTCTCAACCTTTTCTATAAGCATCTAGGACTTGTGACGTATTTTGGGCAAATTCATTCGTTTTAGGCTCTAAAATATACAATGCACGTTTTTACTATTTTTGGTGAATCAACGAATTTTGATCATTTTTGTTGTTCTCAACCTTTTCTATAAGCTTCCAAGACTTGTTTCGTATTTTGGGCAAATTCATTTTGTTTAGGCTCTAAAACGTGCAATGCACGTTTTTGCTGTTTTTGGCGAATCAACGAATTTTGATTATTTTTGTGTTGTTCTCAACCTTTTCTATAAGCTTCCTGGACTTGGGTCGTATTTTGGGCAAATTCATTCATTTAGGCTCTAAAACGTGCAATGCACGTTATTTCTGTTTTTAGTGAATCAACGAATTTTGATCATTTTTGTGTTGTCCTCAACCTTTTCTATAAGCTTGCAGGACTTGTGACGTATTTTGGGCAAATTAATTCGTTGAGGCTCTAAAACGTGCGATGCACATTTTTGTTGTTTTTTGTGAATCAATGAATTTTGATCATTTTTGTGTTGGTCTCAGCCTTTTCTATAAGCTTGCAGGACTTGTGACGTATTTTGGGCAAATTCATTCGTTGAGGCTCTAAAACGTGCGATGCACATTTTTGTTGTTTTTTGTGAATCAATGAATTTTGATCATTTTTGTGTTGTTCTCAACCTTTTCTATAAGCTTCCAGGACTTGTGTCGTATTTTGGGCAAATTCATTCGTTCAGGCTCTAAAACGTGCAATTCACGTTTTTGCTGTTTTTGGTGAATCACCTAATTTTGATCCATTTTGTGTTGTACTCATCCTTTTCTATAAGCTTCCATGACCTGTGTTGTATTTTGGGTAAATTCACTCGTTTAGGGTCTAAAATGTGAAATGTACGTTTTTGATGTTTTTGGTGAATAAATGAATTTTTGTCCTTTTTATGTTGTTTTCAAAGTTTTCTAGAAGCTTCAATGACTTGTGTCATATTTTGGGTAAATTCATTCCTCTAGGCTCTAAAACTTGCAATACACGTTTTTGCTGTTTTTGGTGAATCAATGAATTTTGATCCTTTCTGTGTTGTGCTCAACCTTTTCTATAAGCTTCCATGACTTGTGTCGTATTTTTGGCAAATTAATTGTTCAGGCTCTAAAAAGTGCAATGCACGTCTTTGCTGTTTTTGGTGAATCAACGAATTTTGATCCTTTCCGTGTTGTTCTCAACCTTTTCTATAAGCTTCCATTACTTGTGTCGTATTTTGGGCAAAGTCATTCTTTTAGTCTCTAAATTGTGGAATGCACGTTTTTGCTGTTTTTGGCGAATCAATGAATTTTTATCATTTTTGTGTTCTCAAGCTTTTCTATAAGCTTCCTTGACTTGTGTCGTTATTTTGGGCAAATTCATCCGTTTAGGCTCTAAAACGTGGAATGCACGTTTTTGCTGTTTTTGGGGGAACCAACGAATTTAGATTTTTTTTGTGTTGTTCTCAAGCTTTTCTATAAGTTTCCCAGGACTTGTGTCGTATTTTGGGCAAATTCATTCGTTTAGGCTCTAAAACGTTTAATTACAAGTTTTTGCTGTTTTTGGCAAATCAACGAATTTTGATCATTTTTATGTCGTTCTCAACCTTTTCTATAAGCTTCCATGACTTGTGTCGCATTTCGAGTAAATTCAATCGTTTAGGCGCTAAAATGTGCAATGCACGTTTTTCCCGTTTTTGGCGAATCAACGAATTTTGATCATTTTTGTGTTGTTCTCCAGCTTTTCTATAAGCTTCCTGGACTTGTGTCGTATTTTGGGCAAATTCATCCGTTTAGGCTCTAAAACGTGGAATGCACGTTTTTGTTGTTTTTGGGGACTCAACGAATTTCGATCCTTTTTTGTGTTGTTCTCAACCTTTTCTATAAGCTTCCATGACTTGTGTCGTATTTTGGGCAAATTCTTTCGTTTCGGCTCTAAACCGTGCATTGCACGATTTTTTCCAATTTTGGCGAATCATCGAATTTCAATCTGTTTTTGTAGTTCTCAACCTTTTCTATAATCTTCCAAGACTTTTGTCAAATTTTGGGTAGATTCATTCGTTTAGGTTCTAAAACATTCAATTCATGTTTTAGCCGCTTTCGACGAATCAACGAATTTTGATTGTGTTGTTCTCAAACTTTTCTATAAGCTTCCTGGACTTGTGTCGTATTTTGGGCAAATTGATTCGTTTAGGCTCTGACCGTGCAATGCACGTTTTTGCTGTTTTTGGTGAATCAACGAACTTTGGGACTTTTTGTGTTGTTCTCAACCTTTTCTATAAACTTCCTGGACTTGTGTTGTATTTTGGGAAAAGTCCTTCGTTTAGGCTATAAAACTTGCAATGCACGTTTTTGCTGTTTTTGGCTAATCAACAAATTTTGATCATTTTTGTGTTGCTCTCAACCTTTTCTATAAGCTTCCAAGACTTTTGTCGTATTTTTGGCAAATTCATTCGTTTAGGCTCTAAAAAGTGCATTGCACGTTTTTGATGTTTTCTGGGAAATAACAAATTTAATCATTTTTGTGTTGCTCTCAACCTTTTCTATAAGCATCCATGACTTGTGTCGCATTTCGGGCAAATTTATTCGTTTAGGCTCTAAAACGTGCAATGTATGGTTTTGCCGTTTTTGGTGAATCAACGTATTTTTATTCTTTTTGAGTTTTTCTAAAACTTTTCGAGAAGCTTCCATAGACTGATATGGTATTTTTGGCAAATTCATTCGTTTAGACTCTAGAACGTGCAATGTAGGTTTTTGCAATTTTTGGCAAATCAAGGATTTTTGATCATTTTTGTGTTCTTCTAAACCTTTTCTATAAGCTTCCTGGAGTCGTTTAGGCTCTAAAACGTGCAATTGCACGTTTTTCCCGTTTTTGGCGAATCAACAATTTTTGATCATTTTTGTGTTGTTTTCAAGCTTTTCTATACGCTTCCTTGACTTGTGTCGTAATTTGGGCAAATTCATCCGTTTAGGCTCTAAAACGTGGAATGCACGTTTTTGCTGTTTTTGGCGAATCAACGAATTTTGATCATTTTTGTGTTGCTCTCAACCTTTTCTGTAAGCTTCCATGACTTGTGTTGTATTTTGGGCAAATTCATTCGTTTAGGCTCTAAAAAGTGCATTGAACGGTTTTGATGTTTTTGGCGAAATAACGAATTTTGATCATTTTTGGTTTTTCTCAACCTTTTCTATAAGCATCCATGACTTGTGTCGCATTTTGGGCAAATTAATTCGTTTAGGCTCTAAAACGTGCAGTGTATATTTTGCCGTTTTTGGTGAATCAACGAATTTTTATCCTTTTTGGGTTTTTCTAAAACTTTTCGAGAAGCTTCCATGACTTATATCGTATTGTTGGAAAATTCATTCGTTTAGGCTCTAAAATGTGTAATGCAGGTTTTTGCCGGGTTTTGGCGAATCAACGAATTTTGATCATTTTTGTGTTGTTCTAAACCTTTTCTATAAGCTTCCTGGACTTGTCTCGTATTTTGGGTAAATTCAATCGTTTAGGCTCTAAAACGTACAATGCATACGTTTTTCCCATTTTTGGCGAATCAACGAATTTTGATTATTTTTGTGTTTTCTCAACGCTTTTCTATAAGCTTCTTGACTTGGTATCGTATTTTGGGCAAATTCATCCGTTTAGGCTCTAAAAGGTGGAATGCACGTTTTTGTTGTTTTTGGGGAATCAACGAATTTAGATCCTTTTTGTGTTGTTCTCAAGATTTTCTATAAGCTTCCAGGACTTGTGTTGTATTTTGGGCAAATTCATTCGTTTAGGCTCTAAAACGTGCAATGCACGTTTTTGCCTATTTTAGCGAATCAACAAATTTTGATCATTTTTCTGTTGTTCTCAAGCTTTTATATAAGCTTCCATGACTTGTGCCGTATTTTGGGCAAATTCATTCGTTTAGGCTCTAAAAACGTGCATTGCGCGTTTTTTTCCGTTTTTGGCGAATCATCGAATTTTTATCATTTTGGTGTAGTTCTCAACCTTTTCTATAATGTTCCATGACTTGTGTCGTATTTTGGGTAGATTCATTCGTTTAGGCTCTAAAACGTTCAATGCACGTTTTTGCCGCTTTCGGCGAATCAACGAATTTTTATTTGTGTTGTTCTCAAACTTTTCTATAAGCTTCCTAGACTTGTGCCGTATTTTGGGCAAATTCATTTGTTTAGGCTCTAAACGTGCAATGCACGTTTTTGCTGTTTTTGGTGAATCAACCAACTTTGAGACTTTTTGTGTTTTTCTCAACCTTTTCTATATGCTTCCATGATTTTTGTCGTATTTTTGGCAAATTCATTCGTGTACGCTCTAAAACGTGCATTGCACGTTTTTGCCGTTTTTTGCGAATCAACGAATATTGATCATTTTTGTGTTGATCTCAACCTTTCCTATAAACTTCCTGGACTTGTGTCGTATTTTGGGAAAATTCATTTGTTTAGGCTATAAAACGTGCAATGCACAATTTTGCTGTTTTTGGCTAATTAACGAATTTTGATCATTTTTGTTTTGCTCTCAACCTTTTCTATAAGCTTCCCATGACTTGTGTCGTATGTTGGGCAAATTCATTCGTTTAGGCTCTAGAAAATGCATTGCACGTTTTTGATGTTTTTGGCGAAATAACGAATTTTGATCATTTTTGTGTTGTTCTCAACCTTTCCTATAAGCATCCATGACTTGTGACGCATTTTGGGCAAATTCATTCGCTTAGGCTCTCTAAAACGTGCAATGTATGTTATGTTTTTGCTGTTTTTGGTGAATCAACGAATTTTTATCCTTTTTGGGTTTTTCTAAAAACTTTTCGAGAAGCTTCCATGACATATATCTTATTTTTGACAAATTCATTCGTTTAGGCTCTAAAACGAGCAATGCAGGTTTTTGCCGTTTTTGGCGAATCAACAAATTTTGATCATTTTTGTGTTGTTCTCAACCTTTTCTATAAGCTTCCTGGACTTGTCTCGTATTTTCGGTAAATTCAATCGTTTAGGCTCTAAAACGTACAATGCACGTTTTTCCCGTTTTTGGCGAATCAACGAATTTTGATTATTTTTGTGTTTTCTCAAGCTTTTCTATAAGCTTCTTGACTTGTATCGTATTTTGGGCAAATTCATCCGTTTAGGCTCTAAGAGGTGGAATGCACGTTTTTGTTGTTTTTGGGGAATCAACGAATTTAGATCATTTTTGTGTTGTTCTCAAGATTTTCTATAAGCTTCCAGGACTTGTGTTGTATTTTGGGCAAATTCATTCGTTTAGGCTCTAAAACGTGCAATGCACGTTTTTGCCTATTTTGGCGAATCAACAAATTTTGATCATTTTTGTGTTGTTCTCAAGCTTTTCTATAAGCTTCCATGACTTGTGTCGTATTTTGGGCAAATTCATTCGTGTAAGCTCTAAAACTTTCAATGAAAGTTTTTGCCGCTTTTGGCGAATCAGCAAATTTTGATTGTGTTGTTCACAACATTTTCTATATGCTTCCATTACTTGTGTCGCATTTTGGCCAAATTCATTCGTGTAGGCTCTAAAATGTGCATTGCACGTTTTTTTCTGTTTTTGGCGAATCATCAAATTTTGATCATTTTTGTGGAGTTCTTAAACTTTTCTATAAGCTTCCAGGACTTGTGTCGTATTTTGGGTAAATTCATTCGTTTAGGCTCTAAAATGTGCAATGCACGTTTTTGCCGTTTTTGGTGAACCAATGAATTTCGATCATTTGTGTGTTGTTCTCAACCTTTTCTATAAGCTTCTTAGTCTTGTGTCGTATTTTGGGAAAATTCATCCTTTTAGGCTCTAAAACGTGCAATGCACATTTTTGCTATTTTTGGGGAATCAACGAATTTAGATTCTTTTTGTGTTGTTCTCAATCTTTTGCAATAAGCTTCCAGAACTTGTGTTGTATTGTTAGGAAATTCATTCGTTTAGGCACTAAAACATGCAATGCACGTTTTTGCCATTTTTGGCAAATCAACGAATTTTAATCATTTTGTGTTGATCTCAACCTTTTCTATAAGCTTCCTCGACTTGTGTCGTATTTTTGAAAAATTCATTCGTTTAGGCTCTAAAATGTGTGATGCACGTTTTGCTGTTTTTGGCGAATCAACGAATTTTGATCATTTTTGTGTTGTTCTCAACCTTTTCTATAAGCTTCCATGACTTGTGTCGCATTTTTGGCAAATTCATTCGTTTAGGCTATAAAACGTGAATTGCACGTTTTTTTTTGTTTTTGGTGTATCAACGAATTTAAATCCTTTTTGTATTATTCTCAACCTTATCTATAAGCTTTAAGGACTTGTGTCGTTTTTTGGGAAAATTCATTCGTTTAGGTTCTAAAATGTGGAATGCACGTTTTTGCTGTTTTTGCCGAACTAACGAATTTTGATAATTTTTGTGTTGTTCTCAACCTTTTCTATAAGCTACCTCGACTTGTGTCTTATTTTGGGTAAATTCATTCGTTTAGGCTCTAAAACGTGCAATGCACGTTTTTCCCGTTTTTTGAGGATCAATGAATTTTGATCATTTTTGTGTTGTTCTCAAGCTTTTCTATTAGCTTCCTAGACATGTGTCGTATTTCAGGCAAATCCATCCGTCTAGGCTCTAAAACGTAGAATGCACGTTTTTGCTGCTTTTGGGGAATCAATGAATTTAGATCCTTTTTGTGTTGTTTTCAACCTTTTCTATAAGCTTCCAGAACTTGTGTCGTATTTTGGATAAATTTCATTCATTTAAGAAAAAAAACGTGCAGGTTTTTTCTATTTTTGGCGAAATAACGAATTTTGGTAATTTTTTGTTGATCTCAACCTTTTCTATAAGCTGCCTAGACTTGTGTCGTATTTTGGGAAAATTCATTCGTTTAGGCTGTTAAAAGTGCAATGCACGTTTTTGCTATTTTTGGCGAATCAACGAATTTTGATCATTTTTGTTTTGTTCGGAACATTTTCTATAAGTTTCCTGGGCAAATTCATCTGTTTAGACTCTAAAACGTGCAATGTACGTTTTTGCTGTTTTTGATGAATAAACGAATTTTTATCCTTTTTGTGTTTTTTTTCAAACTTTTCTAGAAGCTTCCATGACTTGTGTCGTATTTTGGGTAAATTCATTCTATTACACTCTAAAACGTGCAATGCACATTTTTGCTATTTTTGGTGAATCAACGAATTTTAATCCTTTTTGTGTTGTGCTCAACCTTTTCTATAAGCTTCCATAACTTGTGCCGTAGTTCGGGCAAATTCATTCGTTCAGGCTCTAAAACGTGCAATGCATGTTTTTGCTAGTTTTGGTGAATCATCGAATTTGATCATTTTTGTTGCTGTCAACCTTTTCTATATGCTTCCAGGACTTGTTTCGTATTTTGGCAAATTCATTCGTTTAGGCTCTAAAACGTGCAATGCACGTTTTTGCTGTTTTTGGAGAATCAACGAATTTTGATCATTTTTGTGTTGTTCTCTACCTTTTCTATAAGCTTCCACGACTTGTGTCGTATTTAGGGCAAATTCATTGGTTTAGGCTCCAAAACGTGCAATGCACGTTTTTGCCGTTTTTGGTGAATCAAGGAACTTTGATCCTTTTTTAGAACAACCTTTTCTATAAGCTTCCATGACTTGTGTTGTATTTTGGGTAAATTCATTCGTCTAGGCTATAAAATGTGCAATGCACGTTTTTGCTGTTTTTGGTGAATCAACGAATTTTGATCCTTTTTGTGTTGTGCTCAACCTCTTCTATAAGCTTCCATGACTTGTGTCGTATTTTTGGCAAATTCATTCGATCAGGCTCTAAAACGTGCAATGCGAGTTTTTGCTGTTTTTGGTGAATCAACGAATTTTGATCCTTTTTGTGTTGTTCGCAACCTTTTCTAAGCTTCCATGACTTGTGTCGTATTTTAGGCAAAGTCATTCGTTTAGTCTGTAACACGTGCAATGCACATTTTTGCTGTTTTTGGAGAATCAAGGAATTTTGATTTTTTTTGTGTTGTTCTCAACCTTTTCTATAAGCATCTAGGACTTGTGACGTATTTTGGGCAAATTCATTCGTTTTAGGCTCTAAAATATACAATGCACGTTTTTACTATTTTTGGTGAATCAACGAATTTTGATCATTTTTGTTGTTCTCAACCTTTTCTATAAGCTTCCAAGACTTGTTTCGTATTTTGGGCAAATTCATTTTGTTTAGGCTCTAAAACGTGCAATGCACGTTTTTGCTGTTTTTGGCGAATCAACGAATTTTGATTATTTTTGTGTTGTTCTCAACCTTTTCTATAAGCTTCCTGGACTTGGGTCGTATTTTGGGCAAATTCATTCATTTAGGCTCTAAAACGTGCAATGCACGTTATTTCTGTTTTTAGTGAATCAACGAATTTTGATCATTTTTGTGTTGTCCTCAACCTTTTCTATAAGCTTGCAGGACTTGTGACGTATTTTGGGCAAATTAATTCGTTGAGGCTCTAAAACGTGCGATGCACATTTTTGTTGTTTTTTGTGAATCAATGAATTTTGATCATTTTTGTGTTGGTCTCAGCCTTTTCTATAAGCTTGCAGGACTTGTGACGTATTTTGGGCAAATTCATTCGTTGAGGCTCTAAAACGTGCGATGCACATTTTTGTTGTTTTTTGTGAATCAATGAATTTTGATCATTTTTGTGTTGTTCTCAACCTTTTCTATAAGCTTCCAGGACTTGTGTCGTATTTTGGGCAAATTCATTCGTTCAGGCTCTAAAACGTGCAATTCACGTTTTTGCTGTTTTTGGTGAATCACCTAATTTTGATCCATTTTGTGTTGTACTCATCCTTTTCTATAAGCTTCCATGACCTGTGTTGTATTTTGGGTAAATTCACTCGTTTAGGGTCTAAAATGTGAAATGTACGTTTTTGATGTTTTTGGTGAATAAATGAATTTTTGTCCTTTTTATGTTGTTTTCAAAGTTTTCTAGAAGCTTCAATGACTTGTGTCATATTTTGGGTAAATTCATTCCTCTAGGCTCTAAAACTTGCAATACACGTTTTTGCTGTTTTTGGTGAATCAATGAATTTTGATCCTTTCTGTGTTGTGCTCAACCTTTTCTATAAGCTTCCATGACTTGTGTCGTATTTTTGGCAAATTAATTGTTCAGGCTCTAAAAAGTGCAATGCACGTCTTTGCTGTTTTTGGTGAATCAACGAATTTTGATCCTTTCCGTGTTGTTCTCAACCTTTTCTATAAGCTTCCATTACTTGTGTCGTATTTTGGGCAAAGTCATTCTTTTAGTCTCTAAATTGTGGAATGCACGTTTTTGCTGTTTTTGGCGAATCAATGAATTTTTATCATTTTTGTGTTGTTCTCAAGCTTTTCTATAAGCTTCCTTGACTTGTGTCGTATTTTGGGCAAATTCATCCGTTTAGGCTCTAAAACGTGGAATGCACGTTTTTGCTGTTTTTGGGGAACCAACGAATTTAGATTTTTTTTGTGTTGTTCTCAAGCTTTTCTATAAGTTTCCAGGACTTGTGTCGTATTTTGGGCAAATTCATTCGTTTAGGCTCTAAAACGTTTAATTACAAGTTTTTGTTGTTTTTGGCAAATCAACGAATTTTGATCATTTTTATGTCGTTCTCAACCTTTTCTATAAGCTTCCATGACTTGTGTCGCATTTCGAGTAAATTCAATCGTTTAGGCGCTAAAATGTGCAATGCACATTTTTCCCGTTTTTGGCGAATCAACGAATTTTGATCATTTTTGTGTTGTTCTCCAGCTTTTCTATAAGCTTCCTGGACTTGTGTCGTATTTTGGGCAAATTCATCCGTTTAGGCTCTAAAACGTGGAATGCACGTTTTTGTTGTTTTTGGGGACTCAACGAATTTCGATCCTTTTTTGTGTTGTTCTCAACCTTTTCTATAAGCTTCCATGACTTGTGTCGTATTTTGGGCAAATTCTTTCGTTTCGGCTCTAAACCGTGCATTGCACGATTTTTTCCAATTTTGGCGAATCATCGAATTTCAATCTGTTTTTGTAGTTCTCAACCTTTTCTATAATCTTCCAAGACTTTTGTCAAATTTTGGGTAGATTCATTCGTTTAGGTTCTAAAACATTCAATTCATGTTTTAGCCGCTTTCGACGAATCAACGAATTTTGATTGTGTTGTTCTCAAACTTTTCTATAAGCTTCCTGGACTTGTGTCGTATTTTGGGCAAATTGATTCGTTTAGGCTCTGACCGTGCAATGCACGTTTTTGCTGTTTTTGGTGAATCAACGAACTTTGGGACTTTTTGTGTTGTTCTCAACCTTTTCTATAAACTTCCTGGACTTGTGTTGTATTTTGGGAAAAGTCCTTCGTTTAGGCTATAAAACTTGCAATGCACGTTTTTGCTGTTTTTGGCTAATCAACAAATTTTGATCATTTTTGTGTTGCTCTCAACCTTTTCTATAAGCTTCCAAGACTTTTGTCGTATTTTTGGCAAATTCATTCGTTTAGGCTCTAAAAAGTGCATTGCACGTTTTTGATGTTTTCTGGGAAATAACAAATTTAATCATTTTTGTGTTGCTCTCAACCTTTTCTATAAGCATCCATGACTTGTGTCGCATTTCGGGCAAATTTATTCGTTTAGGCTCTAAAACGTGCAATGTATGGTTTTGCCGTTTTTGGTGAATCAACGTATTTTTATTCTTTTTGAGTTTTTCTAAAACTTTTCGAGAAGCTTCCATGACTGATATGGTATTTTTGGCAAATTCATTCGTTTAGACTCTAGAACGTGCAATGTAGGTTTTTGCAATTTTTGGCAAATCAAGGATTTTTGATCATTTTTGTGTTCTTCTAAACCTTTTCTATAAGCTTCCTGGAGTCGTTTAGGCTCTAAAACGTGCAATGCACGTTTTTCCCGTTTTTGGCGAATCAACAATTTTTGATCATTTTTGTGTTGTTTTCAAGCTTTTCTATACGCTTCCTTGACTTGTGTCGTAATTTGGGCAAATTCATCCGTTTAGGCTCTAAAACGTGGAATGCACGTTTTTGCTGTTTTTGGCGAATCAACGAATTTTGATCATTTTTGTGTTGCTCTCAACCTTTTCTGTAAGCTTCCATGACTTGTGTTGTATTTTGGGCAAATTCATTCGTTTAGGCTCTAAAAAGTGCATTGAACGGTTTTGATGTTTTTGGCGAAATAACGAATTTTGATCATTTTTGGTTTTTCTCAACCTTTTCTATAAGCATCCATGACTTGTGTCGCATTTTGGGCAAATTAATTCGTTTAGGCTCTAAAACGTGCAGTGTATATTTTTGCCGTTTTTGGTGAATCAACGAATTTTTATCCTTTTTGGGTTTTTCTAAAACTTTTCGAGAAGCTTCCATGACTTATATCGTATTGTTGGAAAATTCATTCGTTTAGGCTCTAAAATGTGTAATGCAGGTTTTTGCCGGTTTTGGCGAATCAACGAATTTTGATCATTTTTGTGTTGTTCTAAACCTTTTCTATAAGCTTCCTGGACTTGTCTCGTATTTTGGGTAAATTCAATCGTTTAGGCTCTAAAACGTACAATGCACGTTTTTCCCATTTTTGGCGAATCAACGAATTTTGATTATTTTTGTGTTTTCTCAAGCTTTTCTATAAGCTTCTTGACTTGTATCGTATTTTGGGCAAATTCATCCGTTTAGGCTCTAAAAGGTGGAATGCACGTTTTTGTTGTTTTTGGGGAATCAACGAATTTAGATCCTTTTTGTGTTGTTCTCAAGATTTTCTATAAGCTTCCAGGACTTGTGTTGTATTTTGGGCAAATTCATTCGTTTAGGCTCTAAAACGTGCAATGCACGTTTTTGCCTATTTTGGCGAATCAACAAATTTTGATCATTTTTGTGTTGTTCTCAAGCTTTTATATAAGCTTCCATGACTTGTGCCGTATTTTGGGCAAATTCATTCGTTTAGGCTCTAAAAACGTGCATTGCGCGTTTTTTCCGTTTTTGGCGAATCATCGAATTTTTATCATTTTGGTGTAGTTCTCAACCTTTTCTATAATGTTCCATGACTTGTGTCGTATTTTGGGTAGATTCATTCGTTTAGGCTCTAAAACGTTCAATGCACGTTTTTGCCGCTTTCGGCGAATCAACGAATTTTTATTTGTGTTGTTCTCAAACTTTTCTATAAGCTTCCTAGACTTGTGCCGTATTTTGGGCAAATTCATTTGTTTAGGCTCTAAACGTGCAATGCACGTTTTTGCTGTTTTTGGTGAATCAACCAACTTTGAGACTTTTTGTGTTTTTCTCAACCTTTTCTATATGCTTCCATGATTTTTGTCGTATTTTTGGCAAATTCATTCGTGTACGCTCTAAAACGTGCATTGCACGTTTTTGCCGTTTTTTGCGAATCAACGAATATTGATCATTTTTGTGTTGATCTCAACCTTTCCTATAAACTTCCTGGACTTGTGTCGTATTTTGGGAAAATTCATTTGTTTAGGCTATAAAACGTGCAATGCACAATTTTGCTGTTTTTGGCTAATTAACGAATTTTGATCATTTTTGTTTTGCTCTCAACCTTTTCTATAAGCTTCCCATGACTTGTGTCGTATGTTGGGCAAATTCATTCGTTTAGGCTCTAGAAAATGCATTGCACGTTTTTGATGTTTTTGGCGAAATAACGAATTTTGATCATTTTTGTGTTGTTCTCAACCTTTACTATAAGCATCCATGACTTGTGACGCATTTTGGGCAAATTCATTCGCTTAGGCTCTCTAAAACGTGCAATGTATGTTATGTTTTTGCTGTTTTTGGTGAATCAACGAATTTTTATCCTTTTTGGGTTTTTCTAAAACTTTTCGAGAAGCTTCCATGACATATATCTTATTTTTGACAAATTCATTCGTTTAGGCTCTAAAACGAGCAATGCAGGTTTTTGCCGTTTTTGGCGAAGCAACAAATTTTGATCATTTTTGTGTTGTTCTCAACCTTTTCTATAAGCTTCCTGGACTTGTCTCGTATTTTCGGTAAATTCAATCGTTTAGGCTCTAAAACGTACAATGCACGTTTTTCCCGTTTTTGGCGAATCAACGAATTTTGATTATTTTTGTGTTTTCTCAAGCTTTTCTATAAGCTTCTTGACTTGTATCGTATTTTGGGCAAATTCATCCGTTTAGGCTCTAAGAGGTGGAATGCACGTTTTTGTTGTTTTTGGGGAATCAACGAATTTAGATCATTTTTGTGTTGTTCTCAAGATTTTCTATAAGCTTCCAGGACTTGTGTTGTATTTTGGGCAAATTCATTCGTTTAGGCTCTAAAACGTGCAATGCACGTTTTTGCCTATTTTGGCGAATCAACAAATTTTGATCATTTTTGTGTTGTTCTCAAGCTTTTCTATAAGCTTCCATGACTTGTGTCGTATTTTGGGCAAATTCATTCGTGTAAGCTCTAAAACTTTCAATGAAAGTTTTTGCCGCTTTTGGCGAATCAGCAAATTTTGATTGTGTTTTTCACAACATTTTCTATATGCTTCCATGACTTGTGTCGCATTTTGGCCAAATTCATTCGTGTAGGCTCTAAAATGTGCATTGCACGTTTTTTTCCGTTTTTGGCGAATCATCAAATTTTGATCATTTTTGTGGAGTTCTTAAACTTTTCTATAAGCTTCCAGGACTTGTGTCGTATTTTGGGTAAATTCATTCGTTTAGGCTCTAAAATGTGCAATGCACGTTTTTGCCGTTTTTGGTGAACCAATGAATTTCGATCATTTGTGTGTTGTTCTCAACCTTTTCTATAAGCTTCTTAGTCTTGTGTCGTATTTTGGGAAAATTCATCCTTTTAGGCTCTAAAACGTGCAATGCACATTTTTGCTATTTTTGGGGAATCAACGAATTTAGATTCTTTTTGTGTTGTTCTCAATCTTTTGCAATAAGCTTCCAGAACTTGTGTTGTATTGTTAGGAAATTCATTCGTTTAGGCACTAAAACATGCAATGCACGTTTTTGCCATTTTTGGCAAATCAACGAATTTTAATCATTTTGTGTTGATCTCAACCTTTTCTATAAGCTTCCTCGACTTGTGTCGTATTTTTGAAAAATTCATTCGTTTAGGCTCTAAAATGTGTGATGCACGTTTTGCTGTTTTTGGCGAATCAACGAATTTTGATCATTTTTGTGTTGTTCTCAACCTTTTCTATAAGCTTCCATGACTTGTGTCGCATTTTTGGCAAATTCATTCGTTTAGGCTATAAAACGTGAATTGCACGTTTTTTTTTGTTTTTGGTGTATCAACGAATTTAAATCCTTTTTGTATTATTCTCAACCTTATCTATAAGCTTTAAGGACTTGTGTCGTTTTTTGGGAAAATTCATTCGTTTAGGTTCTAAAATGTGGAATGCACGTTTTTGCTGTTTTTGCCGAACTAACGAATTTTGATAATTTTTGTGTTGTTCTCAACCTTTTCTATAAGCTACCTCGACTTGTGTCTTATTTTGGGTAAATTCATTCGTTTAGGCTCTAAAACGTGCAATGCACGTTTTTCCCGTTTTTTGAGGATCAATGAATTTTGATCATTTTTGTGTTGTTCTCAAGCTTTTCTATTAGCTTCCTAGACATGTGTCGTATTTCAGGCAAATCCATCCGTCTAGGCTCTAAAACGTAGAATGCACGTTTTTGCTGCTTTTGGGGAATCAATGAATTTAGATCCTTTTTGTGTTGTTTTCAACCTTTTCTATAAGCTTCCAGAACTTGTGTCGTATTTTGGATAAATTTCATTCATTTAAGCAAAAAAAACGTGCAGGTTTTTTCTATTTTTGGCGAAATAACGAATTTTGGTAATTTTTTGTTGATCTCAACCTTTTCTATAAGCTGCCTAGACTTGTGTCGTATTTTGGGAAAATTCATTCGTTTAGGCTGTTAAAAGTGCAATGCACGTTTTTGCTATTTTTGGCGAATCAACGAATTTTGATCATTTTTGTTTTGTTCGGAACATTTTCTATAAGTTTCCTGGGCAAATTCATCTGTTTAGACTCTAAAACGTGCAATGTACGTTTTTGCTGTTTTTGATGAATAAACGAATTTTTATCCTTTTTGTGTTTTTTTCAAACTTTTCTAGAAGCTTCCATGACTTGTGTCGTATTTTGGGTAAATTCATTCTATTACACTCTAAAACGTGCAATGCACATTTTTGCTATTTTTGGTGAATCAACGAATTTTAATCCTTTTTGTGTTGTGCTCAACCTTTTCTATAAGCTTCCATAACTTGTGCCGTAGTTCGGGCAAATTCATTCGTTCAGGCTCTAAAACGTGCAATGCATGTTTTTGCTAGTTTTGGTGAATCATCGAATTTTGATCATTTTTGTTGCTGTCAACCTTTTCTATATGCTTCCAGGACTTGTTTCGTATTTTGGCAAATTCATTCGTTTAGGCTCTAAAACGTGCAATGCACGTTTTTGCTGTTTTTGGAGAATCAACGAATTTTGATCATTTTTGTGTTGTTCTCTACCTTTTCTATAAGCTTCCACGACTTGTGTCGTATTTAGGGCAAATTCATTGGTTTAGGCTCCAAAACGTGCAATGCACGTTTTTTCCATTTTTGGTGAATCAAGGAACTTTGATCCTTTTTTAGAACAACCTTTTCTATAAGCTTCCATGACTTGTGTTGTATTTTGGGTAAATTCATTCGTCTTGGCTATAAAATGTGCAATGCACGTTTTTGCTTTTTTGGTGAATCAACGAATTTTGATCCTTTTTGTGTTGTGCTCAACCTCTTCTATAAGCTTCCATGACTTGTGTCGTATTTTTGGCAAATTCATTCGATCAGGCTCTAAAACGTGCAATGCGAGTTTTTGCTGTTTTTGGTGAATCAACGAATTTTGATCCTTTTTGTGTTGTTCTCAACCTTTTCTAAGCTTCCATGACTTGTGTCGTATTTTAGGCAAAGTCATTCGTTTAGTCTGTAACACCTGCAATGCACATTTTTGCTGTTTTTGGAGAATCAAGGAATTTTGATTTTTTTTGTGTTGTTCTCAACCTTTTCTATAAGCATCTAGGACTTGTGACGTATTTTGGGCAAATTCATTCGTTTTAGGCTCTAAAATATACAATGCACGTTTTTGCTATTTTTGGTGAATCAACGAATTTTGATCATTTTTGTTGTTCTCAACCTTTTCTATAAGCTTCCAAGACTTGTTTCGTATTTTGGGCAAATTCATTTTGTTTAGGCTCTAAAACGTGCAATGCACGTTTTTGCTGTTTTTGGCGAATCAACGAATTTTGATTATTTTTGTGTTGTTCTCAACCTTTTCTATAAGCTTCCTGGACTTAGGTCGTATTTTGGGCAAATTCATTCATTTAGGCTCTAAAACATGCAATGCACGTTATTTCTGTTTTTAGTGAATCAACGAATTTTGATCATTTTTGTGTTGTCCTCAACCTTTTCTATAAGCTTGCAGGACTTGTGACGTATTTTGGGCAAATTCATTCGTTGAGGCTCTAAAACGTGCGATGCACATTTTTGTTGTTTTTTGTGAATCAATGAATTTTGATCATTTTTGTGTTGTTCTCAACCTTTTCTATAAGCTTCCAGGACTTGTGTCGTATTTTGGGCAAATTCATTCGTTCAGGCTCTAAAACGTGCAATTCACGTTTTTGCTGTTTTTGGTGAATCACCTAATTTTGATCCATTTTGTGTTGTACTCATCCTTTTCTATAAGCTTCCATGACCTGTGTTGTATTTTGGGTAAATTCACTCGTTTAGGGTCTAAAATGTGAAATGTACGTTTTTGATGTTTTTGGTGAATAAATGAATTTTTGTCCTTTTTATGTTGTTTTCAAAGTTTTCTAGAAGCTTCAATGACTTGTGTCATATTTTGGGTAAATTCATTCCTCTAGGCTCTAAAACTTGCAATACACGTGTTTGCTGTTTTTGGTGAATCAATGAATTTTGATCCTTTCTGTGTTGTGCTCAACCTTTTCTATAAGCTTCCATGACTTGTGTCGTATTTTTGGCAAATTAATTGTTCAGGCTCTAAAAAGTGCAATGCACGTCTTTGCTGTTTTTGGTGAATCAACGAATTTTGATCCTTTCCGTGTTGTTCTCAACCTTTTCTATAAGCTTCCATGACTTGTGTCGTATTTTGGGCAAAGTCATTCTTTTAGTCTCTAAATTGTGGAATGCACGTTTTTGCTGTTTTTGGCGAATCAATGAATTTTTATAATTTTTGTGTTGTTCTCAACCTTTTCTGTAAGCTTCCACGACTTGTGTCGTATTTTGGGCAAATTCATTCGTTCAGGCTCTAAAACGTGCATCGCACGTTTTTGCTGTTTTTGGTGAATCGACGAATTTTGATCCATTTTGTGTTGTTCTCTACCTTTTCTATATGCTTCGACGACTTGTGTCGTATTTTTGGCAAATTCATTAGTTCAGGCTCGAAAACGTGCAATGCACGTTTTTGCTGTTTTTGGTGAATAAACGAACTTTGATCCAATTTGTGTTGTTCTTAACCTTTTCTATAAGCTTCCTTGACTTGTGTCGTATTTTGGGTAAATTCATTCGTTTAGGTCTGAAACGTGCAATGTACGTTTTTGCTGTTTTCGGTGAATAAACAAATTTTTATCCTTTTGTATTGTTTTCAAACTTTTCTAGAAGCTTCCATGACTTGTGTCATATTTTGGGTAAATTCATTAGCGTAGGCTTTAAAACTTGCAATACACGTGTTTGCTGTTTTAGGTGAATCAACAAATTTTGATTATTTTTGTGTTGTTCTCAAACTTTTCTATAAGCTTCCATGACTTGTGACGTATTTTGGGCACAATTCATTCGTTTAGACTCTAAAACGCGCAATGCACGTTTTGGCCGTTTTTGGTGAAACAACGCATTTTTATCCTTTTTGTGTTTTTCTGTTTTCTATAAGCTTCCATGACTTGTGTCATATTTTGGACAAACTCATGTTTTAGGCTCCAAAACGAGTAATGCACGTTTTTGCTGTTTTTGGAGAATCAACGAATTTTTATTTTTTAGTGTTGTTCTCAACCCTTTTTATAAGCATCCAGGATATGTGTCGTATTTTGGGCAAACTCATTCGTTTAGGCTCTAAAACGTGCAATGTACGTTTTTTGCTGTTTTTGGTGAATCAATGAATTTTGATCCTTTTTGTGTTGTGCTCAACCTCTTCTATAAGCTTCCATGACTTGGGGTCGTATTTTTGGCAAATTAATAGTTCGGGCTCTAAAATGTGCAATGCACGTCTTTGCTGTTTTTGGTGAATCAAGGGATTTTGATCGTTTCTGTGTTGTTCTCAACCTTTTCTATAAGCTTCCATTACTTGTGTCGTATTGGGCAAAGTCATTCTTTTAGGCTCGAAAACGTGCAATGCACGTTTTTGCTGTTTTTGGTGAATAAACGAACTTTGATCCATTTTGTGTTGTCCTCAACATTTTCTATAAGCTTCCTTGACTTGTGTCGTATTTTGGGTAAATTCATTCGTTTAGGCTCTGAAACGTGCAATGTACGTTTTTGCCGTTTTTGGTGAATAAACGAATTTTTATACTTTTGTATTGTTTTCAAACTTTTCTAGAAGCTTCCAGGACTTGTGTCATATTTTGGGTAAATTCATTAGCCTAGGCTTTAAAACTTGCAATACACGTGTTTGCTGTTTTAGGTGAAACAACAAATTTTGATCCTTTTTGTGTTGTTCTCAAACTTTTCTATAAGCTTCCATGACTTGTGCCGTATTTTGGGCACAATTCATTCGTTTAGGCTCTAACACGCGCAATGCACGTTTTTGCTGTTTTTGGTGAAACAACGAATTTTTATCCTTTTTGTGTTGTTCTGTTTTCTATAAGCTTCCATGACTTGTGTCGTATTTTGGACAAACTCATGTTTTAGGCTCTAAAACGAGTAATGCATGTTTTTGCTGTTTTTGGACAATCAACGAATTTTGATTTTTTAGTGTTGTTCTCAACCTTTTTTATAAGCATCCAGGATATGTGTCGTATTTTGGGCAAACTCATTCGTTTAGGCCCTAAAACGTGCAATGTACGTTTTTTGCTGTTTTTGGTGAATCATCGAATTTTGATCCTTTTTGTGTTGTGCTCAACCTCTTCTATAAGCTTCCATGACTTTGGTCGTATTTTTGGCAAATTAATTGTTCAGGCTCTAAAACGTGCAATGCACGTCTTTGCTGTTTTGGGTGAATCAAGAGATTTTGATCGTTTCTGTGTTGTTCTCAACCTTTTCTATAAGCTTCCATGACTTGTGTCGTATTGGGCAAAGTCATTCGTTTAGGCTCGAAAACGTGCAATGCACGTTTTTGCTGTTTTTGATGGATAAACGAACATTGATCCATTTTGTGTTGTTCTCAACCTTTTCTATAAGCTTCCTTGACTTGTGTTGAATTTTGGGTAAATTCATTCGTTTAGGCTCTGAAACATGCAATGCACGTTTTTGCTATTTTTGGTGAATAAACGAATTTTTATCCTTTTGTATTGTTTTCAAACTTTTCTTGAAGCTACCATGACTTGTGTCATATTTTGGGTAAATTCATTAGCCTAGGCTTTAAAACTTGCAATACACGTGTTTGCTGTTTTAGGTGAATCAACAAATTGTGATCCTTTTTTTGTTGTTCTCAAACTTTTCTATAAGCTTCCATGACTTGTGCCGTATTTTGGGCACAATTCATTCGTTTCGGCTCTAAAAAGCGCAATGCACGTTTTTGCTGTTTTTGGTGAAACAACAAATTTTTTTCCTTTTTGTGTTGTTCTGTTTTCTATAAGCTTCCATGACTTGTGTCGTATTTTGGACAAACTCATGATTTAGGCTCTAACACGAGTAATGCACGTTCTTGCTGTTTTTGGTGAATCTACGAATTTTGATCCTTTTTGTGTTGTGCTCAACCTTTCTATAAGCTTCCATGACTTGTTTCGTATTTTGGGCAAATTCATTCGTTTAGGCTCTAAGACGAGCAATGCACGTTTTTGCTCTTTTTGGCAAATCAACGAACTTTGATCATTTTTGGTTTATAACAACCTTTTCAATTAACTTTTAGGAATTGTGTCGTATTTTGGGAAAACTCATTCCTTTAGGCTATAAAACGTGCATTGCACGTTTTTTCTATTTTTGGTGAATCAACGAATTTAGATCCTTTTTGTGTTGTTCTCAGCCTTTTCTATAAGCTTACATGACCTGTATCGTATTTTGGGCAAATTCATTCGTTTAGGCTCTAAAACGTGCATTGCACGTTTTTTTCCGTTTTTGGCGAATCAACAAATTTTGATCATTTTTGTGTTGTTTTCAACCTTTTCTATATGCTTCCATGACTTGTGTCGTATTTTGGGCAAATTCATTCGTTTAGGCTCTAAAACGTGCAATTCACGTTTTTGCTGTTTTTGGCGAATAACCGAATTTTGATCATTTTTGTGTTGTTCTTAACCTTTTCTATAAGATTCCACGAATTGTGTCGTATTTGGGGCAAATTCATTCCTTTAGACTCTATAACGCGCAATGCACGTTTTTGCTATTTTTGGCGAATCAACGAATTTTGATCATTTTTGGGTTGTAATCCACCTTTTCTATTAACTTTTAGGACTTGTGTCGTATTTTTGGGCAATTCATTCATTTAGGCTCTAAAACGTGCAATGCACGTTTTTGCTGTTTTTGGTGAATCAACGAATTTTGATCATTTTTGTGTTATAATCAACCTTTTCTATTAACTTTTAGGACTTGTGTCGTATTTTGCACAAATTTATTCCTTTAGACTCTAAAATGTGCAATGCACATTTTTGTTGTTTTTGGGGAATCAATGAATTTTAATCCTTTTTGTGTTGTTCTCAGCCTTTTCTATAAGCTTCCAGGACTTGTGTCATATTTTGGGCAAATTTATTCGTTTAGGATCTAAAACTTGCAATGTTCGTTTTTTCTGTTTTTGGCGAATCAACGAATTTTGATCATTTTTGTGTTGTAATCAACCCTTTCTATTAACATTTAGGACATGTGTTGTATGTTGGGCAAATTCCTTCGTTTAGGCTCTAAAATGTGCAATTCACGTTTTGGCTAGTTTTGGTGAATCAACGAAGTTTGATCCTTTTTGTGTTGTTCTTAACCTTTTCCATAAGCTTCAAGGAATTGTATCGTATTTTGGGAAATTCATTAGTTTAGGCTCTAAAACGTGCAATGCACGTTTTTGCTGTTTTTGGTGAATCAACGAATTTTGATCATTTTTGGGTTGTAATCAACCTTTTCTATTAAATTTTAGGAATTGTGTCATATTTTGGGCAAATTCATTCCTTTAGGCTCTAAAACTTGCATTGCACGATTTTGCTATGTTTGGCAAATCAACGAATTTCGATCCTTTTTGTGTTGTTATTAGCCTTGTCTATAAGCTTACAGGACTTGTGTTGTATTTTTGGCAAATTCATTCGTTTATGCTCTAAAACGTGCAATACACGTTTTTGCTGTGTTTGGGGAATGAACGAATTTTGATCATTTTTGTGTCATAATCAACCTTTTCTATTAACTGTTAGGACTTGTGTCGTATTTTGGGCAAATTCATTCATTTAGGCTCTAAAACATGCATTGCACGTTTTTTTTTCGTTTTTGATGAATCAACAAATTTTGATCATTTTTCTATTGTTGTTAACCTTTTCTATAAGATTCCGGGAATTGTGTCGTATTTTGGGCAAATTCATTCGTTTAGGCTCTAAAACAGTTTTGCTGTTTTTGGTGAATCAACGAATTTTGATCATTTTTGTGTTGTAATTAACCTTTTCTATTAACGTTTTGGACTTGTGTCGTATTTTGGCTAAATTCATTCGTTTAGGCTCTAAAACGGGCAATGAACGTTTTCGCTGTTTTTTGTGAATCAACAAATTTTGATCATTTTTGTGTTGTTCTTAACCTTTTGTACAAGCTTCCAAGACTCGTGTAGTATTTTGGGCAAATTCATTCGCTTAGGTTCTAAAACGTGCATTACACGTTTTTGCTATTTTTGGCGAATCAATGAATTTTGATCATTTTTGGGTTTTAATCAACCTTTTCTATTAACTTTTAGGAATTGTGTCGTATTTTGGGCAAATTCATTCGCTTAGGTTCTAAAACATGCAATACACGTTTTTGCTGTTTTTGGCGAATCAACGAATTTTTATCATTTTTGGGTTGTAATCAACCTTTTCTATTAAGTTTAAGGAATTGTGTCGTATTTTGGGCAAATTCCTTAGTTTAGGCTCTAAAATGTGCAATGAATGTTTTTGTTGTTTTTGGGGAATGAACGAATTTTGATCATTGTGTTGTTCTTAACCTTTTCTATCAGCTTCAAGGAATTGTGTCGTATTTTGGACAAATTCATTCGTTTAGGCTGTAAAACGTACAATGCACGTTTTTGCTATTTTTTGCGAATCAACGAATTTTGATCATTTTTTGGTTGTAATCAACCTTTTCTATTAACTTTTAGGAATTGTGTTGTTCTTAACCTTTTCCGTTAACTTTTAGGCTCTAAAACATGCATTTGTACGGTATTGCCGTTTTTGGCAAATCAACTAATTTTGATCATTTTTGTGTTTTTGCTGTTTTTGGCGAATCAACGAATTTTGATCATTTTGGTGTTGTAATCCACCTTTTCTATTAACTTTTAGGACTTGTGTCGTATTTTTAGAAAATTCCTTCGTTTAGGCTCTAAAATGTGCAATGCACGTGTTTGCTGTTTATGGTGAATCAACGAATTTTGATAATTTTTGTGTTGTTCTTAACCTTTCCTATAAGCTTCCAGGACTTGTATCGTATTTTGGGCAAATTCATTCGTTTAGGCTCTAAAACGTGCAATGCATGTGTATGATGTTTTTGGTGAATCAACGAATATTGATCATTTTTGTGTTGTAATCCACCTTTTCTATTAAGTTTTATGACTTGTGTCGTATTTTTGGCAAATTCATTCATTTCGGCTCTAAAACGAGCAATGCACATTTTTGCTGTTTGGTGTGAATCAACGAATTTTGATCATTTGTGTGTTATAATCAACCTTTTCTTTTAACTTTTTGGACTTGTGTCGTATTTTGGGCAAATTCATTCCTTTAGACTCTAAAATGTGCAATGCACGTTTTTGCTGTTTTTGGTGAATCAACGAATTTTGTGTTGTTCTTAACCTATTCTATAAGCTTCCAGTACTTGTATCATATTTTGGGAAAATTCATTCGTTTAGGCTCTAAAACGTGCAGTGCACGTTTTTGCTGTTTTTGGGGAATCAACGAATTTGATAATTTTTGTGTTATAATCAACCTTTTCTATTAACTTTTAGGACTTGTGTCGTATTTTGGGCAAATTCATTCGTTTAGGCTCTGAAACATGTATTGCATGTTTTTTCCGTTTTTGGCGAATAACATAATTTTGATCATTTTTGTGTTGTAATCAACCTTTTCTATTAACGTTTAGGACTTGTGTCGTATTTTGGGCAAATTCATTTGTTTAGGCTCCAAAACGTGCAATGAACGTTTTCGCTGTTTTTTGTGAATCAACGAATTTTGATCACTTTTGTGCTGTTCTTAACCTTTTCTATAAGCTTCCAAGACTTGTGTAGTATTTTGGGCAATTCTTTCGCTTAGGTTCTAAAACGTGCAATACAAGTTTTTGCTGTTTTTGGCGAATCAACGAATTTTGATCATTTTTGGGTTGTAATCAACCTTTTCTATTAACTTTTAGGAATTGTGTCGTATTTTGGGCAAATTCTTTCGTTTAGGCTCTAAAATGTGCAATGAACGTTTTTGCTGTTTTTGGGGAATCCACGAATTTTAACCATTTTTGTGTTGTTCTAAACCTTTTCTATAAACTTCCAGGACTTGTGTCGTATTTTGGGCAAATTCATTCGTTTAGGCTGTAAAACGTGCAATGCACTTTTTTGCTATTTTTGGCGAATCAACGAATTTTGATCATTTTTGGGTTGTAATCAACCTTTTCTATTAACTTTAGGATTTGTGTTGTTCTTAACCTTTTCTATTAACTTTTAGGCTCTAAAACGTGCATTTGTACGTTATTGCCGTTTTTGGCGAATCAACTAATTTTGATCATTTTTGTGTTGTTCTTAACCTTCTATATAAGGTTCCAG